>JASANE010005091.1:0-75953 GCA_030248225.1 Trileptium ribeirensis | reverse complement strand
TGTTTACGTTACTACAAAAAATTGAACTGATATATCTTATATCTAATATCTTATATTGTAATATTTAAACTAATATACGACCATTTTGGTATGTCTATGCACGCCATACTCCAAATAATACAACACGCCCAATTGACATTTATATTTTAGTAACGACAATCCTAATGAATAAATTTAAATGTCAACATACAGCAAATTGTTTCGACTTCCAGAGATTAGCAGATCACGGCCGGTATCAGGTGAGAACACAGCAGAAGAAAACCCGTACTGAAGGCCGTAAGACCAAACGGCTTTCGTCAGGCCAAGTTTACGGGTGTTCAACATTCGCGAATCAAATAGGAATGTGCGTCTGAAAAATTATCGGTTGCTTATCCAAGCACCAGAAATAGAACGAAGGAAGATAAAAATAGCGAAAGTCCAACAAACCAATTTATGATATAAGTTACAATAATAAACGCGCTAAGTGAAAATGTTCGACACCCAAACGAAGAGACATCTAGGTCGTGTTTTGTGCTTTTCATAAACGGTGGTAATCCGTAAGTCAACATATGGCGATGAGCAGCAGTACAGCCACAGTTTTATTTCATAAAAATCACGACCAAAATAACCACAACCGCAAATACTAAAAATTCCCCCCCAAGCTAACGCAAAATTCCTCCAAATGTCCCACCCATAATTCGATAATCATCCATATTAGAAACCTACAACACCAACTCTAATGACTGCATTTACATAAAGTTGCACCCATCAGGTTGCAGCCGAAGCCAAAAATACAAGACAAAAGGATACCATTGTTAATATTCTGAACTAAGCTAGCTGGCTAATACTTTTTGAAACAGGGTGAACAAAGCGAGGAAACTTCATTCTAAATAGAGTTTAACCGTGCAAAGAATTTTGCCTGCTTCTGGCAACCACAGTTGATCATCAAATGGTCTTCACCAATCCCAATGGACTATGTTTTCAAAACGGCGACCAAAGTCTACAATAAAAACAGCGTTTATTCGTATTTTTCGGTAGCGACCATAGCGCATTAATAACCTGGATAAATTAAAAAAAATGTTTTGGTTACGCACGCAGTAGTGTCTTATTTGTGGTGTTGTGTACCGTTAAACTATGACTAATAAAATAATTGAAACGGTGAGATCGGAATAAGCGGAGTTTTCCTTGACGGTGCTAGGGGGAAATCGTGAATTTTTTGTGTTTCTGTCATTTATAACTCGTCGCAGGTGAATGAATTTCGATAATCTAGTAACTTCATCGAGTTGCACAGCGTAGTAAAGCATAGGTACACCTACGCCTTTTGCGTGCACAGCTAATCAGCTTTCGTTAGCAAACGTCAATATCACACAATACGAGTTACAACAGAACTAACGCCGGTAATAAGTTTCTCATGCCCGAAAACTATCAAGTGCAAGCTATCAGCCTCCTAGGACGTCGCAATAAAATTAGGGATTTTGGGTCGAGGAATCGTGGGGGCGCCATATCCCCTATCCAAGGAACCATTGGTCGCAAAGCAAAATCATCGCCAGCAATGAGTTTCTCATGCTCGTGAACCCCCAAGTGACACTTTTCAGCCGCTCAGGACGTCACACCAAATTTTCGAATTTTGGGTCGAGGAACCCGATGGTGCCATACCTCAAAGCTCATAACTCCAGAACCGGAGCCTTAATCGAAAAACAAAAAAAACGACGCATCGGCATTTATAATTTATGAAATAAAGCCAACCGGAGAAAAAATCGAAAGTTGAGATAAAAATAACCTTGCTTCCGTAAAGGGTACTAAAACGGGGTAAAAAACCCTCATTTTGATCTCTGACCCTAGAGCCAGACGTCAAGTCAAAAAACAATACGTACATCGGTTCGAATGAGCGCAAGGTCATGAAAATCGGTTAAGTCATTAACGAGTTATGGTGGATGACACACACAGACGCAGTTTGAAAGCTTTCACCACTGCAACACACAATCTCCACTATGTTACAATACACTCTGAAAATAGTTGTTCCAACTAGGATGTACACATTACTTGATCGAACAGCTCCGACCTCATTTTCGGGGCCTAATTGGTAAAAGGTAAGTTTTTAAGGGTCCTTTGCAAAATTTGGCCACATGACTACCAATATTTCGCAGTCCATATCTTGAGATACAGACTTCGCATAGAAAAACCGAGACCACAGCCAGAATCATGATCGAGATCTACATACTTTGCCAATGATTTTTGTGGGACCAGTCTCTGGGACCGAAAATGGCTCGTTCACTCTGTGCCGGAAATAGCGCTTTTTCTATTTCAGCATGTTGTTGCGTGGTTTACCTTATATCGAGTGTCTATTAGGTCATCAAGCACGCTGAATACGATGGCTTTGCTATATAGAGTTCAACGTGGCTATGCCTTTTCAAAGGGTTTCAATGGTTTTACGGTCTACGAACACAAATTCCAAAATGTAACGAGTTTTCATTTAATTGTTTATTTATTGTTTACAGGGCATCAAGAGTGGCCTTATATATAGGTTTTTCGGTACGCTGAATACGATGGCTTGGTGGTCTAGAATTCAGCACCAATATTTAATACCTTTTAATATGTTTTCAATGGGTTTAGGGTTAATGAACCCGATTGCCAGAATGTAGTCTGCCTCCAGTATCTTGGTTACGCACTGCGTAAGGGGTATGAAGACTGTTCCATGTATATGTTTTTTCGGTACGTTGGATACAATGGTTTGGTTATCCAGAAAATAGCACGAATACTTTGTGCGTTTTCGATTGTTTTCAACTGGTAGAGTCGACGAGGTTTAAAGGTTTTCAATGGGTTCACGTGTACGGAGATTTTCATGTAGTATATACATCAAACATAAAGCCTGTTATAAGGTGATTTCACAAAATTACCACATGACGAAACCACGTCGTTCCGTGTCACTGACTATATTTTATTCATGCGGAAGCTGAAGACTGCTTTATCGCGCATGTTTAGAATTATCTTGACAAATTGTCCATTTGAGTAAAACAACTGCGGTCTGCTCCTAATATTGCAACATAACGTTATGTATTTGAGGAATTAGGAAAAGATTGGACAGAGTGACATGGCTATATAATTATAAAACTATTAACTTCGAATCAGTTGTAACAAAATAGCCTGGATTCGAATTATCTTGACAAATTGCCTATTAGAGTAATACAACTGCGGTCTGTTCCCAATATTACAATATAACGTTAGATGGATGTATTTGATTAATTAGGAAAAGACAGCACAGAGTAACATGACTATAAAACTACTAACTTCGAATCAGCTGTAACAAAATAGTTTGTATTTGCTGGATGAACACGGATTGTTCGCAGCGCCGTTGAGTTAACGTTGCATGAACGAAAGTAGCAGCTATCTAAACTGAAATGAAAAAGACGATATTTTAGTATAATTAAAATTTTATTTGTTAAGGCAACTACAAACGGCAGCATATATTATTATGCCCCTATGGTGCCAGAGCAGACTTTCAATATTTAAATTACAAGTAATATGACAGCATTATAGATCAGATTTAGCAAATGGCATCTAGGGTTTCACCTTGTACAAAAACGGTTGCACCTCGGTGGTTCCTTCAGCTAAAATTTTGATTGGCATCTTTACCAAAACCAGGAGGCTCCAGCCCAAGTGATTTGCAATATTTTCTGCAAACGGATAAGCCGCGTTTAGAACATTATATTTTTAGAGTATTAATACGAAAAATATTGCAATAGTCGTTTTTATGTGGTCAAAGAACAAGCTTACGCAGCACCTACTGTAATATATCTGCGTCGAGATAGAAAAACATAATGCTAAAATTGAATCTAGCACTAGATTTTATTCTGTCGTTACAAAATTGACAAAATCAAATCCTGTAGGATGAAATTCCTGGAGTTAAACTTTACAGAATGATTTTAATCTAGAAAACGTTACTTGATTCGGGATAATTAAGCAATGTCAAAATTCACTACGATTGCGCAGTGAAGAAATTTAAAATTGCTGTTATATATTACCCTTTGTACAAACAGTATTGGCGAATATTAGTTCCGAAATTACAACCTTCTACAAGTAAGGGCTAAACAGGTATGTTTGAAGTTAATAACTAATTTAGCTTTAGAAAATAGCAGATCTTTTTTCCTAACACAACAAGACTCGTTACTTGTCCCCCAACACAGAACGGACAGAAATGAAAGCATTTTTCGCAGAAATTGAAAGTGCGCTGAGCGTGCGATAATCGGTAGGCTATTACCAAAGTTATACAAAACCGCCGTACTGCCAATTTCTGTTGGGTTAGATACAATCAATCTCATAAATGAACAGGAAAAATGCTGTAATAATAAATGGGTATGTTGCGTAAAATATCGTTGGACGTTATCGGTAATAGTGAATTTAAAATCTGGTTAGAATCGTTTTAATACTAATGGCACGTACAGAATGTACGTGCCTGAACAAAGCGTCTAAATCGTTTTGACAAAAACAACAAAAGATTGATGTTCAAAGGTTTTAATATGCCTTATTTACACTATGTACACATACTACAATGATTATATGACCTCAACTGGAAGCGTATAAAAATACCGAGATCTTAGCGCTATAGCAAAGGGATAAAATTAGCAAAGGAGAAAAATGTTTCACCGACTACGTGAAATGGTTATAGTAAATTGGAGTACGCTTTTGATTACAAACCTGTGTTCCTTCCTCAGATCGATGATAATCACTGTTCCATCGTGCTGTGTAGCGTAAATCGTTTGAGCTGATTGAAAACAGAACGATTTCACGAGTTCATAATCAAAAAATATCTAAAACTATAAATAATCAAATAGGTACAGTACTCCGTACAAGTAACTGTCACCTTATCAGCCAGCGAGCGACAAAACAAGTACAAACCATAAAATTTCAAAATAAAAGTCTATTTCCCCCGAGAATGTTCGAACGATCAGCGGTTAATTGTGGCGAGCATTGTACTTATACCATCAATGATTTACAACTACTTCCAATGTTGAGTAAGTTTGAACAGTGAATTTTTTATTGTATTATACGTGAGTCCCCTTGAGGTGCGTACCCCACGGTTGTCCTTTTGTCAAAATGGCGAACGGGTTTTAGAAAAAATTTGCTTTCACATTCCTGACATCAATATGAACAGTTTAAGGAATCCGAACAAAATGCTCTTTGCAAAAAATAGGTCATTGATTGGGTAATTCGTCAACCAAACATTGGCATTCAAAACCATGTCGAAAAAAATTGACCACGTAGTTAAACAGACTTAATTGAAAATTAATTTTCGACTTGCAGAAAACCATTCTCTGACGTCTGGCTTATTCTCTGAGCAGCAACAAATTTAATCTATACAAGAAGGGCGTAATAAATAGTGTCATACTACTTTCTGCATTGGGTAATGTCAAGACTGGCTGTACGAGGCATTTATTATGAGGCGACGTAAAAGCAACAAATACAATTCAGAGTGTAGTGAGTGAAACAAACGAAGAGAAGAATTTTTACAAGAAATATAATGGTGAACTTTGACAACGCCCGTTTTCAGATTTTTAGTAACACAACTCAACTTTGGCTAAGCGGATTGATTCGCAAGATAACTCAGTCGAAAGATTGAAATCTCTTTTGTGCCATTTAGCTGAGCGCGAAGCCAGATTCCAATATCTTCGCCCTGAAAAACGGGCCGTAGAAACCTGGGTCAGGTCGCCAAGGGCCCGATAAAATATGTTATGGATTGTGTCTCGACAAGTGCGGCAGAAATTTTAGGCTCATTTTGTACAGCAACTATATCAAGATCTTTAGCGGTAACTAATTAAAGAATCGATTACGATAAAATAAGTGTACAATACGTATGCAAATTGATGGGAAATGGTTATAAACGCTTCCTTTGATTTCCAAAACAATTTAAATCGATCTAGCCAACCGGTAATTAATCGAATAAAACAAACAAGCCAATAATTTGTAAAAGTACGGTAGGAATTAGGTACAATTTATGGAGCATAAATGAAACCCAGCGGTAATTCTAATGAAAAAAACATGAAATTAAAGGAAAATAAACAACTCTAATTAAAAATTCAAGGATAATACGCAAGGTTCACTGTGGCATTGCGCATACTATCATAGAATGTGTTATTTCTAGTACCCCTGAAAACCTCTACTTGCGTACGCGAGATAATGTAACATCACAAATCACACAACATGTACACAACATTAGGGATTTGTCTCACCACCAAGGAAGTAAATTCTGAGTGTAAAAGTTATAGATGTGGCGAAATTATATATTTTTGTTTACGAGCGTATTATATAGAGCGTTGCTTTCTTACAAAAATTAGCCAAACCGGAACCGAATCGCTTTAGTTGTTGAGCAGACCAACTTAGTGGACTCGGGGCACAATTAAAGGGCTTATTTAAAAACCCATCTTGATACAAGCTTCAGGTGAGGTCAATAGCAGCGTGCTGTAATAAATACTTAGAGCTTTAGTTTCTAAACAAAATGAACTCAACCGCGACCGAATCGCACTAGTGATTGAGGACATGAACTTTTAGGATTCTACTAAAAATACTGACGTTTTCTTGTGTCAACAAGTGCGTTTCTACGCGGTACAAACATTTCTGAGGGAAATGACCACCAGTAGGAGCACATTTTACTAGATTTGCAACTATCAGCAAGCTGCAGCATATAACTAAACAGAGCTTTGCGTTGAGCTGAAACAAAATGCGCCCAACCACAGTCAAATCGCTCCAGTGGTAGTGAAGATATTACCATTTGCTGTTTTCGGGGATCCAAAAAGGTTATTAACCCGATTTTGAACTAACCCTGGAGCGTAAGTGACCAAGGCAACAATGGGTTTCACATAGCATTATCGAGCTGAACTTTCTGAATAAAAGTAGCCCAATGACGCCAGATCACACCCGTTGATATGAGTCATAACGTGTTTTGGTAAGGACCCCTATGGACCCTAACCGGACCCCCTTTTGAGGGGGAAGAACTGAGACTTGGTTTAGCGTCCAATTATAGGGCGCAAATACAGTTACAATCAGAATTAAGTGCTCAAAAATCGATCGAAGTTTCGTTCGATTTCGAACGTGTGCGTTTAAACGAAATTCGATCGCTTAAATGAAATTCGCTAACTTAACAAATTTCGATTACGTCAGAATAAAAATAAAAATTTAATAAAACATGTTAGTTCGCGTGTAACTTAACGAATTTCGATTGCGCTGAAATAAATAATATTTTAATAAAAATGTTAGTTTGCGTTTAACGAAGTTCGTTTAAGCGAAGATCGGTGGATTGCGTTTTCGTTCAATTTCGTCTGTGTTCGATTTTATAAGCATTTAACTCTGATTGTGACTTCTGTAGATTTCCAGTGTTCCAATCAGCTATCACGCGACCTGATCTGCAAATCAGTAGTTGAGTTAAGCGTGTCACACCCTAGGCAACAATGTGTTTCACATAGCTTTACAGAGCTAAACTTTCTGTATAAAATTAGCCCAATGCCGCCAGATCACACCTGTTGTTATCTAGATATGAGTCATAGCGTGTTTGGTGGGGATCCCTATAGACCCTACCTAGACCCGCTTTTGAGGGGGAAGAACTGGTAATCGATTTTGCGTCCAATTATAGGGCACAAATAGATTTTAAGCTTCCCAACGAGCTATCACACGACCTGATCTGTCAATCAGTAGATATGTTAAGCGTGTCACACCCTAGGCAACAATGTGTTTCACATAGCTTTACAGAGCTAAACTTTCTGAATAAAATTAGCCCAATGCCGCCAGATCACACCCGTTGGTATCTTGATATGAGTGATAGTGTGCTTTGATGGGGACCCAATCCAGACCCAATGTTGAGGCAGAAAAACTAGGAAACGGTTTTGCGTCCAATTATAGGCACAAAATAGATTTCAAAATTTCCAATGAGCTAACACGCGGCCTGATCTGCCAATCAGAAGTTGAGTTACGTGAATCACACCGTCAATTTTCACAGTCCTATCCAATGGGAATTCGTCGTTGACACTCAAAATTCAACAATGATCAAAAACGCAAATTTCTTTCTTACTGCAATTCAAAAAATTCAAGCATCGATCAGAAAACTCTGCAGCTGTGCCCTGTACCGAAGTCATTCAACTTAGTTTTGCCTCGATGCATATGGTCCAATTAATTGCGATTACTGAGAATCGAGTCAGACAATTCAATAATTTAGAAATCAGGACCAATCAATTAATCGGGCCTACATTAATAATTGACAAACATACAGCACATAATGAAGAATGCGGTTAGAGATAAATGCAAATTTTTCGTGAATCGTCAGCGAACTTGCTAGTTGCCACGGACAACGATGCTTTTATATTACAAAATAAATCAAATTTAGAGAAAAGTAAAGATAAATTACAAATTAAACATGTTCAGAAAAGATATTAAAATTAAGTTAAATAATTACCTACAACGCTGTATAAGTGTAAATACAAACACGAATCAGCTCCAAAGAAATGAAGGTCTAACCTAATAAAACAAAAGTCACTGCTCCAAAAATGTATCGACAACACTTTATTAGATTAATATTTTCATACAAGCATTAGCTTCGAAAAATAACGTACGTCACGAAATAGACCAGATTCAAAGTCCGTAGCGCGCATGGATCCATCATAACTTGATGAGTATAGCGTTGTTGACGCTTTGTCGAACGGATTTAGTGCCAACTCGGACACCGCGCCAGAATGAGGTTTAAAAATACCGACCACAGGCTCACTGTTGGAGCTCGATATGGTCTTCCAATCAGTCTAAAATAACGTCACTTGTACGTCATATAATATTCTAAAAGCTGAAACAGTGCCCCAAACCAATTTTTTTTCTCGAAATCTGACGAGGCGCAGAAGGCGGTCAGTTAGCTGCAGGCGTTACAATTAAGATAAATCAAGGATCATGTCAAGTTACCCTACAACAGAGAGAGGAAAACTTGGCATGAGTACCATACGACAATAATTATTATCAGGCTTAATATTAGGCGTTCACAAAACAGTAGACAATTTTGGGTTTGGGTTTTTTTTTTTGTTTTTTTTTTTTTGTTTTTTTGTTTTTTGTGTTTTTTTTTTTTTTTTTGTTGTTTTTTTGTTTTTTTTTTTTTGTGTTTTTTTTGGTTTTTTTTTTTTTTTGTTGTTTGTTTTTTTTTGTTTTTTTGGTTTTTTTTTTGTTTTTTTTTTTTTTTTTTTGGTGTTTTCTTGGTTTTTTTTTTTGTTTTGTTTTTTTGGGTTTGTGGTTTTATTTTTTTTTGTTTTTTTTTTTGTTTTTTTTTTTATATTGTGTATTTTTTTTTTGTTTTTATTTTATTATTGGGTGTGGGTTTTGTTTTTTGTGGAGGTTTGTATATTTTTTTTTTTTGGTTTTAGGTGGTTGTGAGTGTGAATGTGTTTGTTTTTGTGTTATTATGGTTTTTTTGTGGGTTATTTTGGAATAGTGGAAGTTGGTAGGGTTTTTGTGTTGTGTTGTGTTGTTGGCTGGTTGTGTTTTTGTCTGTGGTGGTTGTTATTTGTTGTTTTTTTTGGGGTGTGTGCGCTGTGAATGTTATTTGGTGTTGGATTGGGTTTAGATTTTTATCGGTTTGTGTTTTTGGATAGTTGGGCTGAGGTATGTTTTGGTTTCTGTGGTATATTCCTTGGATGTTTGGGGTTGTTGTGTGGGTTGTGTTGGGGGTTGCGTTGCGTTTTCTCGTTTTGGGGCTTTGGGTTGCTGGAGCTGAGGTTTCGTGCTGTGGATGGTGTTTCTCTCTTTGTGGGCTTCTGTGGGCTGGTGGGTGGTTTCTTTATCTCGTTGTTTGTGTTCGTTCGTCGTGTTGGCTGTCGTTGTTGTTGTTTTTGTCGCGTGTGGTGTTGTTGTGTGGTTGGTTGTGGTTTCGCGGGTTTGTTTTGTTTGTGGTGTTGCGCTTGGCGGTGTCGTCTGTCGGTTCTTGTTGGTTCTCTGTCGGTTTGTGTGGTTTTTTTGGGTGGGTTGTTGTGGTGTGTGGGGGTGCTCGTCGCGTTGGGGGGTGGGGGTGTGCGTGTTGTGTGTGTGTTTTCTTCCTGCGGGTTTTTCGTGTGCGTTGTTTGGGTTGTTGTTTTTTTTCTATTATTCGAGGGGAAAAACTTGATATATGCTGTGGGTGGGATAACTTCATACCCTCTATAAAAGCCCAGTGAAAAGAATGGTTGCTGCTGCTGTTGTTAATCTGGAGAAATTTCAGAAAAGCCAAAAGGATTAATTAAAAAGATTGGCGTCGACAGTCCGTAGTTCTTATTTAAGGATTGTTTAGAATAATTACTAATATCCGCGTCACCGCTTAAGATTTAATATATACATATTTGAAATGGCATAATAATATGTGAGTCCATTCGTACATATGTAGAATTAAGAGAAGAACGACACTTTATACATTTACTGAGACCGGATTCGAAACAGTGAAATATGACCGAACGACGGTCAATTTAAAGAAGACACAAAAGAACGTGCTGAATTTTAGTATTAGACGAAAAACAGTTCTTCAGAACATGCGATGCGCACTGGCATAAGGATTTCTAGTGCTACCATAAACTCAGAACACTGTGAAACATCACTGAACAACGGTCTATTAAAAAAGATACAAACCAACGTGCTGAATCTTGGTATTGGTGGAAGAATTCTGCAGGACAGGCGATACGCGTTGGCACAAGCATTTCTAGTGCTACCATAGACTCAGAGTTACTACATCATATAGTAAAAACTTACCCTAAACGAGCACAATCCTATTGAGCCAAATTTATCACCAGCTGTCAATACCAACCGATCCGTAAACGGAAACATCGCCATAGAAAATATTCGTTGTGGGGTTATCTTGGTGCCTTGAACGTCACCCAGAGGGGTATTGTATTGCAGGGATTGAAGTTGATTCAGAAATCTGAGTTTAGCAATAAAAATGAGATAAATCAAAAGTACATCGCAAAAATGAACGAAAATATTTATCAATGTATTGTATATATATGTACGATCACGGTTATTAATTATATTCTTAAATGTATTATAACAGCGCATATTAAACAGAATCAAACTTGAACATATTAGAGGCGGGCGACAATATCCGGATGCGATTTCATATCCGCATATTATTCGCGACGTCTTGATAATCCGGATATCCGTATATCTCACCATTGCATTTCGTAGCCAGGCGCAAAATTTGACTGGTACAGAGCGACAAAACCTTGATTCGGGAGTGCTGAAATGAGGTTTCTGTTGTTCTATCCATACATTTTGGCCCTAGGCATTCAATTTTAGCATTTTTTAACATGTCGTCGGTGATCTGAGTAAAGGACGTATCTCCATTTCCTTAGTTTTGAGAAAAAGCAGTATAAAGTTTTTGTGGTCAAACGATAGCCATTCTGTTGTGTTAGTGACCTATCTAATAAGGTGCATTATTCATCAAAATGATGTAAAGAAAATTGTTCAAGGGATAACTGCACCGCTAATAAAAAACCCATCCCGTACTTTGTCACGTGACATTTAATAGTGACGGTCGGACATACGTCCTTTACTCAGATCACATAAATTATTAGGCCATGACCTAGAGATACGCTTTACATCAGAAACCTTCATAAACGTAAACAAACCAGGTTATAATCTAACATTTAATTTTACCTACTAGTAATAAGCTTTCTGCAACACTTGTCTCCGACTGTCCAGATTCATCAGAGTCTGATTCTGATTCATCACAATCGTTGTACTCCTCAGCATTGCTCGAATATCTGTCTGAACTTGTGGTGTTAAGTTGTTCGTAAAAGCTGTGATACTCGGGAGCAATAATGACGGAGCTGCATACTTGCAGTAGATCTCGCTTCTTAGCGCAGCTAATGGGAAACTGTGTCGTATACACTGACTATAGTTGGCTGTCTGTCGAGTTTCGGGTTCGAATAGCTGCCGGCAGTTCATAATCAATTAACTCAGACGTATAATCTGTAGAATATGCCACAACGTCAGGTCGGACCTTTTCAAATTTAAGGCGTTTTACCTTACTGAAAGGAATCGATGGTCGTTTGGAATTAAAAAGCCGTGATGCCAGCAACTTGATGTCTTTAAAGTCGTGGTATTTCATCTGCCGAACTGATTTAAATGGCTGCTTTGGGCGTGACAACTTCAAAATGTTCAACCAATCATTTGGAATGTACACGGATAGACCCTTTGCTGCCGTTTCTATGCAGCTGTGCATCGTGTCACAACTCATTTGAGTATGACCCGATTCCAGAAAGACATGGAGAATAGTATCGGGCCCATCCTGATGACGGGCAGCGTAAACCAGTGCTGCAACGACAAACTGATTCCGGTTTTGACCGGCGCATGAATCAGGATAGAGCGATATTTCATTGACTTCTTGTGGTAGTTCCAGCAGGTATAAAAGCAGACAAGAAGATATTTCTACGGCTCCTCTGTTTCCCTCCAACTCGGTCCAGTAAAAGCAACTACCTTCGTCATTTTCGTCGCAAAAGTAAAGTTATAGGTGGAAAGCTTTCTTTTGTAGAACAGTGTAGGTACGTTACCAGCTGGAACGTACAGAACTGCCTGTAAGTCGAATGTACAACACTTGAAATTAGTTTTTTGTTGTAGGTGCGGCGGGGTTAGCGCTGATGCATTACCAGACGCAAGCGCTTTATCTAACAGCATCATCGCACGCGCATCGTTTTTCATGTTGCTTGAACTGGGGCTCGAACTCCAGTTTTGCTTCTCCCTTCAGATGTTCGTATTTGACGCATGTGGAGCACCGATCCTTTTTTGGCTTGTATATCGAATTTCTCCGATGACGGACAACCCTGCAGTACGCGGAATAGGACGCTGGCTCCACATTTCGTGTTCGACAAAATTCTATGTGAAGTCTATGCATGTTTCGCTTGCTTTGTATGCAGGCTTCCAGGTAAGTTCTCGAAGCGTCCCTGCGGCAGTAGTGGCTTGGTACACCAATGAACTGGTCAATATGTTCGTTGATCAAATTAAGTCTTTCGGGATTACTAGCGAAGGCATGTTTTGGCGTTTTAGCAGGTGGGCGCTGGTCAACTGCTGTTCTATTTCTCAAACAGCCACGAATAAACTTGTCGGTAATACAGAGTGTAGCCATAAAACATTTTTTGAAGACCTTGGCCTGCGAATCCTTGTTGTCTGTCGTAAGATAGTAAATGTTAGTAACTTGTCGGCGGGATTCGCCAGCAGTCTTTCGTTCCTTTGGGTCACAAGTGACGACGTGATCAACGACGTAGCTTTTCTTATCCACTCTATTGTAGTACTGTTGGTTTATCCATTCGCGAATATTTTGAGGTACTCGTTCCTTACAGTTAAATATGCAGTCAACATCGTATGCTTGTCGGGCCGGCTTGACTTTTTGGCCAGCGCCGATATATTGGAGACCACGTTGCCGAAGGTCCCTCGCCAACTCCCAACCCTTTAGTCTCTTCGGTGCACAGTGCACATGCTCAACGACACCAGCGATGACATCGTAGCAGAATTGCTGCGGAACGGACTGTAGTTGAAGAGCTTGTTGTTGAAGAACCGGCTGTTGCTGTTCGCCCCAGAGTCTAAAGAATCGAACGATTTGTTTCTCGGATCAAAGTCAGGATCATTGTCTCGACTGTCGTCCGATTCTGATACTGGGTGCGAAGCCTGGCGT
Source organism: Trileptium ribeirensis (assembly GCA_030248225.1). Lineage (NCBI taxonomy): Eukaryota > Metazoa > Nematoda > Enoplea > Enoplida > Thoracostomopsidae > Trileptium > Trileptium ribeirensis. The sequence goes on along the minus strand of JASANE010005091.1, from coordinate 62,320 downwards.
TTAAGAGCAGCTTTTTGTTCTCGCACAATTAGAATCTTCGCCGGAGGATTACCACGGCGGCGCTCATTTTTTACTGTACCACTGTTGCTGGCAAATGTTTTATCAAGGTCATTGCTGTTGGCGCGTTCACCGTCGCTGCTGCTGCTGTTGGCGCGTTGACCGTCGCTGCTGCTGCTGTTGGCGCGTTGACCGTCGCTGCTGCTGCTGTTGGCGCGTTGACCGTCGCATTGGCTGTCGCCGCTGCTGCTGTTGGCGCGTTGACCGTCGCTGCTGCTGCTCTTGGCGCGTTGACCGTCGCTGCTGCTGCTGTTGGCGCGTTGACCGTCGCTGCTGTTGGCGCGTTGACCGTCGCTGCTGCTGTTGGCGCGTTGACCGTCGCTGCTGCTGTTGGCGCGTTGCCCGTCGCTGCTGCTGCTGTTGGCGCATTGGTTGTCGACATTGCTGCTGTAGATTGTGCGTTGGACGCCGGCGTTCTCGTTTGAATCGGCTACTGTGTTAATAACTTTTTCTATGACTTTGACCACATCGATAGCAGACACAACGCTTTCAGGGAGCACAGTTCCTTGATTTCTATAGTGTTCGAAAGCGCCAATTACATGGAACATTTTATACTCGTAGCTGTCAATGATGAAGGAGTGTAGATTGCGTTCCAGTTCACGTTTAACGCGAACTGGCAGTTTTGGCGGGACTAATGGCGTTTGCAGGCTGCTTGTGAACGGGGTAATGTCTTTTGGTCTTGCGTCTCCATAACGATTATCACCGAAGTAGTAGACGTAAACTTTGCTTGAATCATGTGAACGGACATTAGCAGGATCACATACCACTGCAGGCCAATGGATTGTCTTGTACAAAACCCACACGACATCGTTTATTTGATGCATTTTTGATAGGTATGTTTTACTACATATAGTATTATAAGTTACTAGTGACTAGTAGCCGCACGGAGAGAATGAATCTAGGCATGCGTTGGGATTTGGAAAACAAGGTAATTTAGCGACGGAGCTACAGTGCATTGGGAATATTTATGGTTTTAACCCAGCGGAGCTACAGTGCATTGGGAATATTTATGGTTTTAACCCAAGATAGATTCATCCTCTCCTAAAATATTTAGTTTAGTTATTAATTTTATAATTAATAATATTTTAGCAGTAGCATGTGTAGTCGGACGGCGATTGATGTTATCTGAAAAAAGATTGCACTTAGAAATATTTAATATTGTATTGTACGTATCTTTTGACTCTGCTCTACTTTTATATTAAAATCCTAACATGACGTTGGAGATTCGCCCTCTACTCAGAACATCATGCGAACATGTTGACACACATAGTAAAAGGCGAACGGAGATTGGCTCTTTACTCAAATCATCGTGTTAACACGTTTGTATATAAAGTAAAAGGCGTATCGAGATTCGCCCTTTACCAATAATATGACTGGGATACGACCATTACTTTTTGGTGTTTACTGGACTATTAACAGCAGCTAGAGATTCGTCCTTTACTCAAGCTGTTGGTTATGACATAAGCCATCCAGTGGTGCCCAAAAACCAATTTTGCCCAATTATAGGAGATACGTCCTTTACTCAGATCACCGACGATGTATGCTATATTTGCCTTAGGCCAATGAGACGAGGATACGTCAATTGGCTGCTTCGATTATTGGTTAGTTGGAAACCCAAAATACAGTCACTGACAAAATAAGTGCATAAAAACGAACACGAAATGCGAACGGACGCAAAAGAACATTAGAATGTTCGTTTACAAACGAACGTAAACAAAATTTGAGCTATTTTAGAACGCTTTTGAGTTCGTTTAAAAACGAAAGTCGTAACATTCGTTTTTGTGCACCTATTTCTGTCCGTGACTGTGCTTCATTTTCAAAACTGCATAACTTGTGAGTTTTTCAGCTGCTTCAGCCTCACGGCTGAGCATAACATGGCGGCCAGTGGGTATTGGGTACGAAGGAACCACGTTTTCAGAATGTGTTGCTAATATCCAGTGGTTGTGAAGCAACTGTGACAGTTTTGCCTTTAAAACAAGCAGAGATTAAGCCTAGCTGATCAAACATGACGGCGCTGATTACTTAATCGAGGCTAAGGGAGCGTACAGTTAAGGGTGTTCGCGAAGCAAGATATTGGAGAAGGCTAAGGTAGCTATATCATAGCGACCCATGATCACGCAGCTACAGATGCTAAACTGTGCATGACATTTAGTTATGCCACACTAATCTAGGGAAATATTTATCGTACTTTATATGAAACGTTGTATTCAACCACAGCCTGCGCCAGCAGGGTCGCAACTACATTTATAATCAGAATTAATTGCAGATAAAATTAATAGTAATAGTAAACACTTATTTATAGCGCCTATTTCGAGAAACGTTACACAGGCGCGTTTTATAAATATACGATCAGTGTCAAAACAAATACGTTTGCAGTCTGCTTGTGTAGTCGTGTTATGTTCAGATCCCTTAGGTCGCAAGGAAGAAGATTCCAAGATAGTGGACCCAAAGATAGAAAACTATCGCTCCGACAAACGTCAATACAAAGAATTTGGCTAGCAGCTAGTCGGGACACGGATGACAACTGCAGCATGCCTCTAAGCAGTGGCGGCGTTCCAAACGAAAGCATTGAAAATTATAGTTAAAACTTTATACAGTATGCGTTTTCCAAGGGTAACCAGTGCAGGCCATGTAATACTGGAGTGATATGCTCTCGGATTCCACTTCGGGAGACAAATGTGGTGTCGCAGTGTAGCAGCATCTGAAGAGGGCGAAGTCGTGAGTTTAACAGCTGGTAGCATAACGTGTTGCAATAATCCAAGCGAGACACAACGAATGCTCGCATAATCACGTGAGCAGTATTATCGTCCAGTCTGAGACGTAACCGCCACATTTCGCTAAGTTGCCGGATACTTGTTCGGGATACGTTTATTATATGCTGGTCAAATTTCATACGCGAGTCTAGTGTTACACCCAGTAATTTAATTGAGTCTGAAAGTTTTATAACTTGATCACCCGCTACGATGCTCGCAATATATGTGCCGCGGCTGAAGTAGATTAGCTTAGTTTTGGCATAACTTATCCGCAAACCAATCCCCAAGAGCAATCATTAGAAGTTCAACGAATAGTTTTAGCTACGCTGCTAATATCAAAGTGTTTGTAAAACTGGATGTCGTCGGCGTAAGCGTGTGCTTTGAAATCAGAATTTGTTATAATGTCAATTACAGGTGCGATATAGATGTTGAGCAATAGGGGGCCAAGAACGCTTCCCTGTGTAACACCACATGTGGTTCTGACCACGAATGACGTTTTATCACAAATTGCGATGCGATAGGATCGATCATTCAGTATGATTTAAACCATTCGATCGATGTGTTTGATACGCCAAAGCTGCACAAACGACTGAGTAAAAACTGATGAACATCAAGTCGAAAACTGCGGAGAGGTCCAACGATACACGCAATGTCACTTTTTTCTGGCCATATTGTCTCGTATATCGGAGCATATTTGAAAAAGAGCTGTCTCAGTTGAAAAGCTTTTGCGATAAGCCGATTGCTGGGGCGGAATCAGGTGGTTTGCCTCAAGACGATCATGAAGATGATTAAATACGTCAGTTTCTATCAGCTTGGATGGAAATAATAAATTAGAAATCGGTCGGAGGTTAGCAACGTCATTTGGATATACAGATGGAGACTAAAGCAAGACTATGGCTAATTTTTCTCGCATTGAGAATACATGTTGAGTTAACGAGGAATTGATAATAAAAGTTAATATTGGACAAAAATGATCAGTACATTGTTTTATGACGGCTGAAGGGACTGTGTCAAGTGGGCTGCGTTTAGAGCTTTTTGAAGAAATTAGGTGACGTACACTTTCTTCCGTTAGTGGTAATATTTCAAATTGTCCAATTCTGATATTCATGATTTGCTGGTCATGGTCGATTCTGGTGATGGTGCGCCGTATGCTCGATATCTTTTCACTAAAATAGCGAGCTATGTCATCAGTCTTGTCGGGATGTAGTTGAGGATTCTTACGACTTTGCACCATCGAGCTAATTACTTTACATTTCTTTGAGTGTACGACGCTATCTAGTCGTTTACGCCAAAAGCAGTTAAGTTTATTTTGGCAGAGTTCTCAGCAAGATTTGCGCTGCTCGAGGTACATTTCACGGTTTGCTTGATTCGGGAGTCGGCGCCACAATCTTTCGCGCAGACGGAGATTAGATTTTGCCCTGCGAATTCCGCATCAAACCACGGGCATTCGGGGCGCTCACGAATTACTTTACTCCTTATTGGAGCATGGCGATCAGCGGCTGTTTGTATAGATTCGTAGAAAGCGTCTGTTATCGCATCCACACTAGCAGCGTTGTCATGCAGCGGCACCGCAGTAGTGAAGGTAGTTATGACATCATTTGAGAACAAGTGAGCATCCAGCTGTTTCCACTGCCGGAACTGAAAATGTTTTTGAGTCCAGGGTGCTCGTTTTGCACCACATACAGAGAAAGTAATCAAATGGTGAACCGAAGCAGACAATCCGGTCACGCGTAAATCCATGACAAGTTTACTTTTAGATCGGCTCAGTACCCAGTCGAGTATAATTACCATGAATGTGCGTTAATTCATTGAAGTGCTGAACTAAGTCAAATGATTTAATGATATTTAGCAGTTCATTATTAGCCGTAGGCGCATTGAAATCGCCGAGGATATTAACTTAACTTATAATCTACTCATTCGAGCTCATTGATAAATGAGCAAGAAAATCTACAAATTCGTGGCAGAAAATCGTTATACATGTCTGGATGGGTCTGTAGATTACCGCAACAGTAATTCTATTTTCTCCAATGAAAGCCATCCGAACCAATTGTTCAAAGGTTGAGTAGTGTATTGTGTTGGTGCTGCAGAAGCAGAAGGCAACACTTTTGTGAAATATCACAGCAAGACCACCTCCGCTGGCCCCCTGGCTTAGAAACAGAGCTATAGCCGTTGGTGTTGCTTCTTGTAAGGCGACAAAAGAGAGGGTTAGCAAGCGCGTCTCTGAAGAGCGGGGATCTCTAATCGGTTATCACTGACTACGTGACGTACAGTAGCAGATTTAGAATTGACTGAGCGAACATTTAGCAGTCCAATATTTACAGCGTCATTAGCTAGTCAAGCCGTTTGTACAATAGCCGACGACTGAGTTTCATTACGATTCACGCTAATAGAATTTGAACGAGCAGTAGGCTTCGGCAAACGTAGAATAAGAGGTTCCCTTGTGCAAGGTGCAGTCGAGGGCGACGCAGTACGTACCGACGAAGGAATCTGAGATGTTTCACCTGCAGTACCTGAAGCCGCTGATAGTTGTTGGCGACGTGTCTGAAGAGCGAGGCAGACTCGGGCATAATCATCAAATATGAAGCGTCGGTACTCAACGCCGGAGGCCAAAAAGATGGTTCAGTCAAAGGCAATGGCAGTGCTCTGCTAATAACAAAATCAAATGCTGCGTCAGCTGACTTGGTTGCAAAAGAAAAGACATGCAACGGAGTTATTCCGTTTAAAACCATCATATCAGTGATGTATTGAGCCGTTGCATCCGCGTTAAAGCGACGAACTAGGAGATGCGCCCGCTGAGATGGACGTGCTGCTACATTTGATGATGCAGCTCCTGAGCCGGTTAAGGTTTGAAGTCGTGATCGGTTTTCACGTAAGACCTGATGACGCGGATGCACTGTGTTGTTTCCACCGCTGCTCGTGTCGACATTCGTGTTATAGTTATCATTCTTATAGCGGCGGCGCGGCCGGACTGTGGTGAAACCATCTTCGATAGCAGCCGGTGTATCATTCGCAGTTTCGACGTGCTGAGCCCATGATGAGCCGTCAGTGGGCTGTTGTATGTAGTTGCTTCCTTTTAGAAGACTGATAGCTTGTTGTTGTTGGAGTAGTCGCTGATCAGTACACGAACTTGCCAGGCGGCAGATCTCGCCCCGCAAGCAATCCAGTGACTCGAGTGAATTCATTACAGTATATCTTTGGCTATACTTAGGTTGAGTAAAAATAATCTTGTGTAACGCAGCAGCACGCACTCTTTCTTTCTTGCGCCTGAAGTAAGCACCCAGTAGGCAATGTCCCAAAGAATGCAATTGGGTTAAAACCGACACAAAATTGATCGCAAACGAAATCGAACTACAGCGCAATCCATACATCTTCGTTTAAACGATATTCGTTAAATTAAACGCAAACTAGCATTTTTAATAATTTTTTTATTTTAACGCAACCAAAATTAGTTGAAAGAATTGATTTCCGTTTAAACAATCGATTTTGGTTCAAACGAAAACGATCGAAACTTTGTTAGATTTTTGAGCACTTAATTCTGATTGTAACTGTAGAAAAGCTAAGGGCGCGAGTCACAATTATGAGTTGAAAAGAATTAACTTGAATCGAGTTATAACAGAAAGACCCGCCGAAATTTGGCATTTTTCGGAGTTCGTTCTTTTGAGAGTCGCAGGTTATTGCTTTTTCATTATCAGCTGATTTTTGGATTATTCATATTTCAGGAACCTAACTTTGATGGTACAGGTTCAATTTAGAATAGTAGTTTAAATAAGAAAACCTGTGGTACACGTGTCGCAATGTGCTCATGAGATCTGTCTGAACATGACCTATCGTGTTTTTGACTATGCTTGTCCTATTGTATTCGGTTTAACCAAAAAAATCATTATAAAATAAATTTGTAAAAGAATATGACACTAGGTCATACTCATGTTGTACTACTGGTTATCCGATGATGTGGTCGTTTTTACTCACACCCTCCCCGAGGATTCCAGGTGGTACCCCTTCACCAAGGTTTTTTGGGGGCGGGAAATGGGGTCGATGTCACTAACTGACGAACTTTATCGCTGCTGCCGTATATTTTAATGAAAGGAAACCTGGACAACGACGCCGAAGGACACCTAAGCGTGGATGTAAAGACTGTTGGCAGTCGTCACTTTCACGCGTCGCAATAATTCAAGAATTATAAAATAAATGCTAACATTATACATACAAATAATTTGACAAACGACCCTTATAACCATCATCGATCAACCAACGCTGACATTGCTACATAACGTTTAACATGACCACAAAAAACTATATCAGAAAGACGACTAACAACTTATTGTCTTCCATGTAATATATCATCGTCAAGTCATCAACAGCAACACTACATCATTGAAAATAACACAGCGAAGTCACCATCGTTGCTACCTCGCTGACTGGACACAATACGCCATCGCTAATATAAAAGCCGTTACCTCACCGATTCGACATGTCTTCGCAGCGGCGACTTCCCAACGTCGCCACAAATTCACGATGTTCCGGTACGTCGTCGACTACACCTTGTTTTACCTATCGAATACTATCGTCCAACGCTCGCACATTTAACCCAACTGCATCCAGGAATCGACGGACAATTATTGTCGGATGAACATTTTGGTTAATATTTATGATTAGTTATGTTGCAGTTGCACAACAGTCGCCTACCCCTCCCCCAGTGGTTCCTTGGGGAGAGGGTAGCAGCTAAGGCAACAACCAATATTAAAGCTGGGAGATTCACTTGCCGTGGTTGCTACTCCTGTTCTGCGCTTAATGGTTGTTGGCGGTCTATCAGTTGCTACCCCCCAAGTAGGCGATATGCCCAAAGAACCTAGAGGCGAGAGTATAAACCAAATGACGATATCATCGAATAACCAATAATGCACGAGTATGACCGAGTGCCATACTCTTTTACAAATAGCTTAATGAAATCTTTATTTAACCCATTTGCTTCATGAATTAATTTGTATTTAGAATATTGTAGAACAAACTGTTACCGGAACAGTGACGTTTTCGTCAGATCTGCGCTCGCTACTTGCGGTGCTACGATGATGCTGTTGCCCGGATCCTTAATGCTACTACAACCCGAGGGTATAGCAATACGCAGCCAAATGTACGCTACGCAGGGAACTAAGCTAATGCACCTAGTTTTGATGTATTTAGCCGCACACGTGCGACTACACGCGTTAAAGGGTTATTTATGTACTTTGTAATAAAATATCTTACATACCAGGAAATATTTGAAAATCTCAACCGAGAAAATAAAAGTTTGAAATTTTAGGATACGTTGTCCATATCCGGATAATTATCTGGATATCCAGACAATACTACACAATTATATTCGGATATCCGGATACGGCAAACCATATCCCTGCCCATCACTAGCATGTAATTTAGGATATAAAATGCAATGCATTGTAAAAAAACTACATAATAGTCAATACTGAATCCTGACCTTGACGAAAAGTAGCACGCTATCAAAACAATACTTAGATTATGTCTCATCAAATCATTATTTTAGTACGTACTACAAAGAGTTACCGTTACACAACTGTGTAGAGGAGTATGACACTCCGGCATTACTTATGCGCTTTGTCGTATATAAAACTACGCATCATAACAAACCAAAAAAATTTATGGTTACATCTTGTCGTTGGTAGAATCCCAAAGTTGTAAACCGCACGCTGCGTCCAAAGAATCGCTATCGTTGTTGTTACAACTACTTGAGCTCGAAACAGAGGAATAGTCAATCTGCAATCCCGAAAGTACAGCCTGAATCATTTGTGAACAAACGTCCTTGTCAGATCTTTCTTTATGGATGTAGTCAATTATTGTCAAATCTCCACGAGGAATTAAATCCTTAAAAATACAGTTTTTTTCAAAATATAACAAGCAAATAAAAATACAGAAAATGAGTTCAGCACCGCGCTTTAACAATAATTAGAGAGCCAATGATAAAGAAGACTAGTATCTCGAATGCTAGGGTGAAACGCAGCGAGAGTGGTTGCATTTAAAATTTAACATTATGTGTAATCAGATGTAACAGGCTGCGTGTTATGTATATCACCGTAAAACCTGTGGTCATTGAAAAACCTAAAACATCGTCGATCCTAAACCCATTGAAAACAACTGACAACACATGAATTTTTTGTAAAAAACTGACAAAACAAGAAATTTTTGCGTTGGCCTCTTGTTAACCACACGATCGTGCTCATCATGCCGAAAAACGTATACGCCATTCTTGATGTCCTGTGCGCAGTACGTCACCAAACTACTGAAGGCAGACTGTATTCTGTAAATCGGGTTCATTGACCCTAAATCCATTGCAAACCTATTAAAACGCATAAAATATACGTGCTGTACTAACTGTATATAGCCGAATCGTTGTATATACTATTCAACGTTCAGGTAAACCTAAATATAAACTATTCTCGATGCCTTGCACATAATACACAACCAAATCAAAACGCACATTTTGTAAGTCGGGTTCGGTAATCGTAAAACGCTTGAAACCTCAAGAAAAAGTATTATAATTATCAAGCTGGACTCAAGATAGCAAACCAACGTATCCAACGTGCTTGATAACGTAATAGACGCTCACTGTAAAGTAAAACAAGCAATAACATTACCATATTTAAAAAATCATTACTGGCAAAGGGTAGACGAACGATATTCGGTCCCTCAGCGACCCAGGTACACTCAAAAAACATTCTGTGAAATTTAAAAGAAATTTCTTTGAATTTTGCACCACCAGATATTCTTTTAAAATTCAAAGAAATATATCCTGAAATTTCAAAGAATTATCTTTGAAATTTCAAAGATACGTATTTTTTTAAAAAATAATTTTTTGAATTTCAAGGAATGTTTCTTTGAATTTTAAAAGAATATCTGGTGGTGCAAAATTCAAAGAAATTTTTAAATTTCACAGAAACCTATTTTCAGTGTAGCGGGCTCACAAATAGCGGTGACCAGCAAAGTTGTACAAAGATCTTCGTGCTGAGAGATGTGGGCTGCGAAATACTGGTGGCGATATTTTAGCAAAATTAGGCTTTCGTAATGCTAAACAGCTCTATAAAGCTGTACATCATACTTTTCTAGGCTCTTTTAGCATACAGGATCTGAGTCAAAGGGGCTTTTAAATGAGCGCATGAGACACAAAAAATACAGAAAGAACACTATTGTATCTCCGCAAACGCTTGATATTTGTGTTATTATTCTCACTTTGTAGCGCAATTTATCATCTATATAACTTCACATATTGCGCTTGCTGTTTTCACTATTCACGCAGCACGATTATAGCAGAATGGGGCTGTCAGAACACCCATGTAACCCAAAATACGCGAAAACACAAAATCTCCACAACCAGTCGAGCTATACGGGTGAGATTGGTCTACCTTTTATATAACAGCACATTACAGGGTTTCCCGAGGCTTTTCTCTGAAAATGCCAATTTTTCCCTGATACCGTAGTTCCAGTTTCAAAGCATTTTAAAACAGCTAAATTTATTGAATTTGACTTGGGAGGACATAATAAACGATTATTCAATGAAACAAATACATCTGTTAATTTCATTCAACACAACGAGGGACACGGTAACAACAGAAAAATTACACGGGATACAGACTTTCGGCAAGCCATGTCTGTAAGAAACACATTTATCAATGCCAAAAATGGATTCAATCTTTCTTTATGCTAGTGAACCCACTCATGTGTGCTAGATGAAATTAATATAAATTTATTTGCGACATGTATGTAACGAAATTATCAGCATATCATCAATATTGTAGACGATATGATTTGGTAAAATGTTGGGAACTGAAACACAAAACAAAGCGAGCAAATAAGGCGGTTAAATAGATTGAGAAGATTCAACTTTTTTTATTTGACATTGAGGTTAGATTGTTTAGTTGACATGACATTTCAGTTAATAATGTTAAATGAAAAAGCATCTGAAAATTTCACTGACTTTCATGTTTTCATGATCGCCGGGAACCCGGCACATAGCATGATGCTGTTATTTACGTTGTAGAATTAGTCAAAATGGGGTTTCCAATCAAACAGCACGAAAACGGCAACATCTCCGCCAGCACTTGAGGTAGGTATCATTCAGTGGAGCAATTCGCTCTTTGTATGGTAGCACATAGCGTGCTGCTGTTGTCGTTATTTACGGTGCAGGATAGGTCAAAATGTGGTTTTAATGGGCCCATAGGACCCAAAATACACGAATACGACAATATCCCCGCAAACACATGAGCTATATGGGTATTGGTCTCATTTTATACTCCAATTCACCATCTGTAGAGCGCCATATAGCGTGCTGCTGTTGTCGATATTTATGTTGCAGAATTATGTCAAAATAGGCTTTTCAACAGGGCCTCATGAGACCCAAGATACACGAAAACAATATCTGCGCAAACGCTCGAACTATATGAGTGTTATTACTCTAATTTTGTACAGCAGTTCATCCTTTATATAACTAAACTTAGTATGCTGCTGTCGTCACTATTTCCGCAGTAGTATGGGGTCAAAATGGGGTTTGCAGTGGGCTCATGGGACCCAAATACACGAAATTGATATCCGCGCAACCGCTAATCTATATAGGTTTTATTGGTATCATATTGCAAAGCAATTTAAGATGTGCTGTTGTCACTATGTACACTGCAAGTTTGTGTCCAAATGAAGCTTTCGAAGTCCCACGACACCTACTTATACAATGTTTCCAGGCATGCTGACGAACGTATACTACGGCAAGTCCGTGCTAGAAGCAAAAACTTTAGCTTCGCCGGACCGTCGTTATAGAACGACCCACCGTTGGATCTTCGCAGTTCGAATCTGTTTTCAACTAAAATCTAAACTTAAAACTCGTCTATTTCCATCATAACACCCGCAAAGATAAATGTCAAAGACATCAGCATAAAATAGTGGTCGTGTGGTGTAGTGGTTATCACGTCTGCCTAACACGCAGAAGGTCGCTGGTTCGAGCCAAGCCACGATCAAAGAAAAAATTTTATCTCAATATATTGTTCCAGCTGAAACACCTCACTTAACATGCAAGATGACCAACCCTGCACTGAATCACAGTAGAGGAACAAGAGGGCATCTATACTTATACAAAATCAAAAGACTCACAGATGAACCAGCCACGATCAGAGAAAATCTCAATATATTGTTCCAGTTGAAACACCTCAGTTAACATGCAAACAATCTTCATCATTTACTGACTAGAATTTTATTTTTACCGCACACGCAAAGAATCTGCATTGCTTTCTACTGACAAGACACGCAGAGAATCATCTTCATTGCTTTCTAAACATGCGTACATTACGAGACTATATACACAGAGAATCATTAGCGCATCAGTCCACTTTGACCCTTACTACCCATCATGTGGCTAACCGTACACTGAATCACAGTAGAGGGACAAGAGGGCATCTATACTTATACAAAATCAAAAGACTCACAGATGTGCATTGGTTACGGAGATAAGACTGTTTTCGTGCATTTGAGCGCACTTTGCCATTTTTACAGAGCCACACCGAGTAATACGACCATTTCGGTATAATAGCGGGCCTCATGGACCCTTCTAAAAACCTTTTTGAGCATTAATGAGGGATCTAAGGGTAATTAATCACTGCCACATATTCTTACGCATGCGTTTTATACATAATACCCGACTGATTTATTCGGAATCTTGTGGCTTGAAAAATTTATCAATAAGTTTAAAAATATTTTCATTGTATTGATGCAACCTGAGCAAATTTTTCGGTCCGGACTGAACCGATCCACTAAGCCAAAAATATATTTTCAGCAATAAACTTTGGAGACAAATTTTGACATACATCGTGTTTAGAGAAATGTCAAGGATGTTGACGCACATTTTGAGAAATGTTAAGGAATTAGACAATGTCGAGTACCGAATTTGGGCAAATTTTTTGCGAATTTACAGTTCTGGACAGAAAATTTCAACGGTCTGGCTCGGTCAAGGATTCCGGCCGGTGAGCGGAAATCATTAGTTTGTTGATACACGATAAAATATAAAGAACAATACCGAAGCAGTCTATATGACGGGGTTTTGATGCTACTGATTATACGGTACACAGGATGCATGGGATGCTGCTTCGTACAATGGATGCTTCGAGAAGGAACAGCCGGTCGGCGGGATAAATGATCGAAATGTTGTGGAAATAAATTCTTTTTTGTAATTTTTGGCAATATCTCTGAATTTTTGTCAAGTTTCCCTGATTTTACCGCGATATTTGTCAAATTAGTCGGGGTGGGGTGGGGTAGAGCTTCAGTATGGATCAAACTATCTACCTGGGAAAATGGAAGCATAAGGAAGATAATCATCCGTACACAACCATGTGAGCATTTATATATGACTGATGTTCTATTCGAAGCATACCAATTAATGATAAATCCTGTACATAGCAAGCACCCCATTAAACTGATAGCACATAATATTTTATAAATTTTATTATAAAAAGGTCTATAGCATCATTTTTAATATCTTATATAATTTTTGAATATGAAACCATTTATGTTGTATTGTAAGATCATGTGCAACATGTCGTCTAATAACAATATGACTGATTGGTATTAATGTAATTTTATTTAAGGCACCAGACCGATTATGTATATATAAATCATTAATTATTTTCTAACCATGAAAGTTATATCCGATATTGTGTAAATCATGTATTTATGATAATTTATGCATATATGTATACATATTTATCAGGGAATAACCGGAACCGAAATTTACTGGAACCGGAACCGTTCATTTAAACCAGATCCGGAACCTGGTCTTCGAAATTTATATATAGTACAACAGATGATGGAAGAAATGAAGGTATAGTGGATTTAAAATGCATTAAAAATAACTTTTCCACTGAAAATGTAGAAATAATTTGTGGTATATAGGTACTCTGACAATATAGAATTTCAGAATTCCACGAAAATTTCTGGGGTGAGCGCAGACCCGGAAGGTGTGACTTCAGCAGGATGGTCAGACTTGTTTGGATAGCGACACAACCTACGAGAGAATCAGGTATTTTGCATTATTCCGTACACTAACACGCAAGGTATTGATGTAAGGGTGAAAGAACATGTTAACTGCTGTGCCGAAAAAGTCAAAGTAACCGTAAAAATAAACCTGCTTCGAAAACGACTCCAAGAACGAACTTCTAGCAAGCGAGAGTGAAATTGAGCGAGCGTGGTTTCATCTATGGTTCTCTTTATGTGTAACCTTCTGTAAGAGACGTTGCGTTTAACGTACACACCACTCTATGACCTCTCGAACCCCTGAAGCCTTATAATGCTCGTCTGATAGAAGTTAAAGCACACCACCGGTGATGCATCTCGCAAAATGTATAATATTTATTCGGGGCAGAGAAAAGGACGTATAACCAAATAAGTGATGATACACCAACTTCTTTCGCTAAATCGGGTTCGTATGTGCCTATAAATGCTAAATTTTAGGAAAATTGAGAGAATTTGGATTTTTCAATGTTCTAAAATACTGTGTACTTACGTAGAAAGCAGCGAACTTGGCTGGTAACTGGGCTCTACATAACATCATTTGGCAGGTAGTTTTGACAGTTGTTCGGCATTCCCCGTGCCCCAATATAGCAAGCGGGAACTTTTCCACAATAAAGAGAAACCAATACTATGTGAAAAAATTATTACATCCACTACCTCTCTTAGTGTACTGCGGGTGTATTATTACCTTACTGTACCTTTCAGGCGCTCGGGAAGCTCAATTTGGAACCTCGACATAGAGTCAGGTTTCCCGTCAGCCGGTGAATTATTACTGTCAGACAACACTTAGCAATGTGAAATACTCAATTGTTTTATGTTTGGTACCCACAAGTAAACGCAAATAAATTAATACACACACATTTGGCAATAGATTTGGCAATAGATGTTGGTCGTGAGATACTAAGGAGGAACTGTTGTGCCGAAGCTTGAACAACAACTAGTTAACAAATGCTGGACTACTGAGCACTTAAAAATGTAAAAATGGTACCGTTTGCGATTGACTAAGTTGATTGCAGCATGCTAGATATATATACTGTTTAATGTAGTGGAAAATTCGAAGTTGACCAAATGTCTCTCAGCGAACGAACACCAAAAACAGTAAATATTTTGATTTTATGCTATACAAACAGCAGCGGTAACAATGTTGAAGATACCGTCTTAGTTTGTTACATAATGTTAACCAGGAGACGGAAAAAATTTTTATGACGACGTTCGCGATGCTGATATCCAAAAGACAGGAAACTCGAACTTCGATTCAACCAAAAATTAGCCGGAACCGAAACCAATAACTGGGACGCGCATTTTACTGAAACAGAAATTCCAGTTATTTACTTCTCTAAACAAGCTGAAGACCTTTGAATAATCATAAAATATCCACGCTGCTAGATAACTACACAATGACATTCAGCGTGCTTGATAACGTAATAAACAGTCGTTGTAAACGAAAAAAACACAATAATAACTAAATTAAAAAAATATTTTTCCGCAAAGGGTCCACACACAATATTCGGCCCCAAAGAGTTCCACAAAATGTGTTGTTCTGCGAAGTTGTAGATCTAGATAAGCTGAATCTGTTTTTCAATGCGAAGCATACGTCGCGAGATATGGCTGCGAGACACTGATACCCGTTTGGTCAGATTTGGAAAAACAAACAATAGAAACACCCTTTGCCATTTTAACCCGGCAGATGGGGTCGAAGCTGGTCTCGCTCAATTGAAGTCGGCATCGTCATCACTTTTGCTATAGAACAAAAAACTTTGTGGAAACCATTTACCTGAAAGTAAAGTTATGAGTGACACCAACAGACGAACAACAAATTCTTACGATTTCTCCCATTAGCACCATCATTAGAAACTCCGCTAGCTCTGTTTCAATCAAACCCGACCGATTAGATTTTATTTCAAAACCGGTATAATATAGACGATAGTCGTACTGACAGTCAAAATATCTGCAAGATGCGTGTTTAAAGTCACACTGAAGGTGGAAACTGGCATCGGACTGCTAAGATTATGTGCCACATACCGCTAAGTTTTTATGTTCAAAGAATTTTAATTTTGTTTGTACGTGTTTTGCTTTATAACATCTACATAAAATTGTAAAACTACCTGCATAACTAAGGTGCACCTTCTTATATCGCTGTGTTAGAAAGGTGCTATTTTTTGTTTTTATTATTATAATAGAGGTAAACTTTTATATTCGAGCAGCTGCAATATTCGCACTAATAGATATGCTTCGAGGATTGACAGCTTTCAATTTAAACATGAATCACATAATAATCTTGTACAATCAGGCAAGAAGTTGTTAATGCTGGTGAATATTTTAGATAGTTAGGAGCGCGTAAACAAAAGCAGTGTCTGTAGATTCTCTAAGTCTGGATCATTACGCCGTAGTTTAATCCTTTTCACAGTATAATAAGTAGCAATGTTAAATTCGTTACAGAAATTAGAGTAAAATCGCTGGTTTTGAACCAAATTCGGGATTATCTCCCCATGGCTGAGTACGTGTGAGTGTGTATCTTATCGAGTATGAATTGCCTGAGTACTTTTAAACTTGATTAAATTAGAGTCATCTGTTATGGATAATCGGGCATTTACTGTTGTATATCTGCTATTGTATCTTCGGCATGTATGCCTTTAGATATCTGCACATATATCGCCGTGTATTTACCTCCTTACCATTGTGTGCCCGTATGTTTGTTGTAGCTTTCCCGATGTGTTAAAGGGAATTATTCGTGTCGCTCGCAGAATCATTATGGAACTTTCAACATTTGGATATTAATAACTAGCTAATCATAATCATTGCCATGGATCTATTGTACACACCTAAGTATATCGTCTTCTATGATTAAATTTTGTAATGCATGGCTAAGTTGAAAATCGTGTCGAATCCATAACTGGAAGTTATTCATCGTTATAACTGTATGATATATCAATGCCACTGTATGATTTACTGTTCTACTTGTATATATGGGTCATTTCACGAAACCATGTACTTTTGAAACACCACTTTTTGAAGCCAAAATGAAACGTTTTCGAATGTACAGTGTCTATACCCCTTCCGATGTAAAAAACCCTGAATTTTTCGAATATCGATGTCTCTATGCAAAACGAGCTACCTGAAACCTGCTACAGGGGTTGGAAAGAGTCCTCCTGGGGGTCAAATTTTAATCCGAAATAAGTCATTATTCTGTAGGTTGACGGAGTGACACGCGAACCATGGTCTGTTTTTACGCAAGTCGGACCAAAATGGTCCTCGTCAAGCCATTTGGAGCACTTGCGACTAAAAATTGATGCTGCTAGGGCATTCTTGGGGTTAAAAATCGACCAATTTAGAACAAGCCTGTCACAGAAGTTATTCTAGCACAACGGAGACAGCACCTACAGATACCATTTTATGCTTACAAACCAACCATGAGCGGGGGACGTCTGAGAAAAAATTAAAGGCAGATCCTTAGGCCTTGTAAAAAATGGCACCCCGATATGTTGAGTCGGGGGGGGGGCTACAGCTTCCCACAACATGCAACGCGCCAAACTTAAGCTACTTCTATACATTCTAGATGTAAGCTGGTGTAAAACAAATACAATTGATCTATGGCCAGCTTACATTTAAGTGATGATACCAAGGACAATGCGTGTAATAGATGTGCGGGCAGGCAGAAGGGTTCCCTAGCTGCCCAGTTAACAGCACGGCCCCATATCATAGTGCAATGATGATGAACTTATATATACTAATATGATTCTTGCGACCTTCGATTACTTTTATTATACATTCGGTCGGGGGGGCTACATTTTCATTAAAAATTTTTAATAGATGGGTCGATTCTAGTGGGGCTTTACTATGTTTATATCCGGCCTATTGTAAGACTGTATGCTAAATTTGGCTTTTTTAAATTTAAGTTTGGTCAGGTCGGGGGGCTACATTTTGCATACCCCATTTTTGGCATTTTATGACCTTCGACCTCATAATGAAATAACACATGGACAGACGCTGATATTCTTTTTTTCAATAACACCTGTAATGATTGCGATTACCGTTATATAGCGTTTTTGGCGCTAGTGCACCTTTACGTTATTTACCAGCGTCTGAAAGCTGCCAGATTTGACCTTGGTCGGGGGGGCTACACGTCACGAAAAAAATTTTCGGAAGCTTGACGTCAGCTTACTCCCAAGTTTTTCCGGAAAAATTAGCAAATACCAATGGACCACACTGAAATGAAAAACACACATATGTATCACGTGCTAGCGATACGGCGAACGTTTATATTAGGACATGTGTTTTTGGCTTCATTTGGCCAATCCGGGTTGAGGGCCTCTGGCTCCTGCTATGTTTGGGGTACAGAGGTCCACCATACCTCGTTATGATCGTCGGATATGCTATTAGTACATCTCACAGCGACATTAAATTTCCTTACAAAAGACTGGTGGTATGGGCCAAAAAGTGCCGATGTAGCCCCCCCGACTAAAATGACATGGTTTCGTGAAATAACCCATATGACCTATTGTTTGTATGATCTATTGCTAAAACTGTATGGAAATGTGTGAATGATGCTTGAATATTCGATTTGAGTATAAATAGTTTGTGGTTATATGGCAATTGTACCACGAGTAAACGCAATATCTAATTTACGTGAACTTTGTATATGTTGTGCAAAATTGTGCCATTTGTGAATAATGATATTATGGTTATCACTGATTTGTGTACTGGTCGCACTTATTAACTATAATTGTAAGTCTCGTATAAATGATGCGTTTCTGGTCGGCCGGGTCTCTTAGAGTATCTCAAGGTGCCTTATCGGTCGAGACCTGCCATCGTTATTAGTTGTAGTTTGATTGGTTACCTGTAATAACTATAAAATGGTGTAAAGAAATGTATATATGTATTCACCCAGCTGGGCCTGGTGATGTATCTTGCGGTGCCTTACCAATCCCGACCCGCGAATTCTGTACGAACTAGGAAAAATTATGAATATAAAACAGTAGTGGGGAAAATGTGTGGTTCGAAGAGCTCATCCCAAGAACCCTACCAGTAATCGATTGTCTTGAGTTGTGACTGTTCGCCGTGTGACGAATAGCAAGCTTCCCAAAAATGTGAAATTTGTAAATGCAAAACATATATTATCATTTTCACTGAGTAAACCAGAAAATTTTAGTGAACAAAAAGTTTTTAGTGTCAATTTCGAATCCACGGAATTGACGGGAATCGCCCATAAATCCGGAAGGGCTTAGATTTTGTTGGAGCGGGTCAGAGTTTCCTGGAGCAAAGCTTTTCGATCTTTCCAATGAGACTTCTTTGCTCCAATGTATATTGGTTTGCAAAATTTAGAAGCGTACTGACAGGTACAATGTTAGCCAAGCTTACAGTATTGCAAAATACTTAAAATTGTATATGTCGCGGAGAAATATTTAAACTTAAAAGTTCCGTCCTAAGTATTTCCAAACAACCCATACTCTGCTATGCATATCGCGATGGACCGGTCAGTTCAAATATATATATGCATCGCAGATCAAATAATGCGTAAAGCAGCTGCTACAAGCGTCTACATGTTTTTGTTTTATTACTATAAGCTGACGATGAACAATTTCTAGACTAAAAATGAAGATTTTTTTAGTGAAATATTTGACCTACTTATAGTTTACAGGCAGGGAATAACCAGAACCAGCAACCGGAACCGTCCATTTAAACCGGATCCGGAACTTGGTCTTCGAAATTTATATATAGTTAAACAGATGAAGGAAGAAATCAAGGTATAGTGGATTTAAAATGCATTAAAAATAACGTTTACATTAAACTTAATGTATTGCTATGGTATTATTGCCTTTCTGAAACTTTAAAGAGATTGAGGAAGGTAATAACGTTTATTTATCGATCAAATATGTTGATTTTTGGACACCAAGAGCAAAAAATGCCTTCCACTATACACCATTGCGTATACTGCGTCAAATCGAATATGCTTACAAAGCTTGGAGCGTAGAATACACACTTTCGCTCTGTCTCCAGTCGCCTTCCTTTACTAGATATACGTTTGTTACATGTTCTTCTGTAGGAAACTTGAAATTATTGGTTTATATGATTCTAAGAGAAAATAATAGATAGAAGGTAATTTTCTGATCAGGTACACTGTTTAGGCTAGCGTTGGACAAACAGTGCCCGTACGTTAGATGATAATGATGATAACTGTCTAAAATCAAAATGCTATAAATGAGACACTCTGTGATGCTGCTCGCACAGTTTCAATAAATACAGTTCTTTGCCAAGAAAGCAGTTTAAACCCCTGCAGGTTATTATGAAATATTCCTACTGAAATTATGTGCCCTACTTACGTTTCAAACTGCAAATTGCTTAGTTAGTCTTTTATTTTGCTTGATTGTATTGGAGCTTGATCATTGTATAATATATATTACATATGTTTGGATCAAAGATGAAGCAAAAAACGTGGAAAATTTCAAACAAACTTTTTAAACCGGAATTCCGGTTCCGGTATGGTTTTTGCCCTTTGCCGGAACCGCAACCGGAACACGATTTTCGCCGGAACCGGAATTCCGGGTACTCCCTGTTTACATGGCAATTTGCAGAGTTAATATTTTCTTTGGTTTGGTTGTATTGGCACTTGATAACTATGTACATAATAACGAATGCTTGGATCACAGCAGAAGCAAATTATATAAAATTTTTAAGCCGGTATTCATTGTTCTGGTAACGGATTTTGCCTTGTGCCGGAACCGCAATCACAACACGATTTTCGGCGGAACCAGAATTCCAATTTCGTCCTGAAAGCCAGGTGGCGTAAAATTGTACGTAGCTCTCTTGCTGCGGCATTTAATTCTATTGCGTGCATGTCTGTAGGTCAGGGAATAACCGCAACCGCAACCAGCAACCGGAACCGTTCATTTAAACCGGATCCGAAACCGGAACCTGGTCTTCGAAATTTATATATAGTAAAACATATGATGGAAGAAATGAATGTATAGTGGATTTAAAACGCATTAAAAATAACTTTTACATTAAACTTAATGTATTGCGATGGTATTATTGCCTTTCTGAAACTTCAAAGAGATTGAGGAAGCTAATAATGTTTATTTATCGATCAAATATGTCGGTTTTTGGACATTCAGAGCAAAAAATGTCTTCCACTATACACCATTGCGTATACTGCGTCAAATCGAATATGCTTACAAAGCTTGGAGCGTAGAATACACACTTTCGCTCTGTCTCCTTCCTTTACTACACATACGTTTGTTACATGTTCTTCTGTAGGAAACTTGAAATAATTGGTTTATATGATTCTAAGAGAAAATAATAGATAGAAGGTAATTTTCTGATCAGTGGTCAGGGACACTGTTTAGGCTAGCGTTGGACAAACAGTGCCCGTCAGTTAGATGATAATGATGATAACTTTCTAATCAGAATGCTATAAATGAGACACACTGTGATGCTGCTTCCACAGTTTCAATAAATACAGTTCTTTGCCAAGAAAGTAGTTTCTAGCTGCGTTGCAGATAACGTTAGTTTACTGCAATTTAGACTTATTTACTAAGTTTACAAGCGCAGTGGCGGGTTTTTGACGCAATTTGTGTTAGCCAAACATACCCTAAGTACTTCTGCGTAAGCCATACTCTGTTACCGAGTTGGACCGGTTTAATTCAAACGTATCCCACAGACTGATGGATGTGTACAATAGCTGCTACAAGCATCGACCTGGCTTTGATTTAACAAACTCCTGCAGGTTATTATGAAAAAATTCCTGCTCAAATTATGTGCCCTACTTACGTTTCACACGGCAAATTGGTTAGTTAATCTTTTCTTTAGCTTGGTTGTATTGGAGCTTGATCATTGTATAATATATATTACATATGTTTGGATTACAGGATGAAGCAAAAAAACGTGGAAAATTTCAAACAAAAATTTTAAACCGGAATTCCGGTTCCGGTATGGTTTTTGCCCTTTGCCGGAACCGCAACCGGAACACGATTTTCGCCGGAACCGGAATTCCGGGTACTCCCTGTTTACATGGCAATTTGCAGAGTTAATATTTTCTTTGGTTTGGTTGTATTGGCACTTGATAACTATGTACATAATAACGAATGCTTGGATCACAGCAGAAGCAAATTATATAAAATTTTTAAGCCGGTATTCATTGTTCTGGTAACGGATTTTGCCTTGTGCCGGAACCGCAATCACAACACGATTTTCGGCGGAACCAGAATTCCAATTTCGTCCTGAAAGCCAGGTGGTGTAAAATTGTACGTAGCTCTCTTGCTGCGGCATTTAATTCTATTGCGTGCATGTCTGTAGGTCAGGGAATAACCGGAACCGAAATTTACCGGAACCGCAACCAGCAACCGGAACCGTTCATTTAAACCGGATCCGAAACCGGAACCTGGTCTTCGAAATTTATATATAGTAAAACATATGATGGAAGAAATGAATGTATAGTGGATTTAAAACGCATTAAAAATAACTTTTACATTAAACTTAATGTATTGCGATGGTATTATTGCCTTTCTGAAACTTTAAAGAGACTGAGGAAGCTAATAATGTTTATTTATCGATCAAATATGTCGGTTTTTGGACATTCAGAGCAAAAAATGTTTTCCACTATACACCATTGCGTATACTGCGTCAAATCGAATATGCTTACAAAGCTTGGAGCGTAGAATACACACTTTCGCTCTGTCTCCTTCCTTTACTACACATACGTTTGTTACATGTTCTTCTGTAGGAAACTTGAAATAATTGGTTTATATGATTCTAAGAGAAAATAATAGATAGAAGGTAATTTTCTGATCAGTGGTCAGGGACACTGTTTAGGCTAGCATTGGACAAACAGTGCCCGTCAGTTAGATGATAATGATGATAACTTTCTAATCAGAATGCTATAAATGAGACACACTGTGATGCTGCTTCCACAGTTTCAATAAATACAGTTCTTTGCCAAGAAAGTAGTTTCTAGCTGCGTTGCAGATAACGTTAGTTTACTTCAATTTAGACTTATTTACTAAGTTTACAAGCGCAGTGGCGGGTTTTTGACGCAATTTATGTTAGCCAAACATACCCTAAGTACTTCTGCGTAAGCCATACTCTGTTACCGAGTTGGACCGGTTTAATTCAAACGTATCCCACAGACTGCTGGATGTGTAAAATAGCTGCTACAAGCATCGACCTGGCTTTGATTTAACAAACTCCTGCAGGTTATTATGAAAAAATTCCTGCTCAAATTATGTGCCCTACTTACGTTTCACACGGCAAATTGGTTAGTTAATCTTTTCTTTTGCTTGGTTGTATTGGAGCTTGATCATTGTATAATATATATTACATATGTTTGGATTACAGGATGAAGCAAAAAACGGAAAATTTCAAACAAAAATTTTAAACCGGAATTCCGGTTCCGGTATGGTTTTTGCCCTTTGCCGGAACCGCAACCGGAACACGATTTTCGCCGGAACCGGAATTCCGGTTACTCCCTGCTGTAGGTATATAACAAATTCAAGGAAAACCGCTATTAATGAAGCAACAAAATCATGCATTCAACAAAATCCCAGCATTATAGTTGATTATCCAGAATTAACCGTATACAGTAGAATTTACGCACCTGTTTGGTAATTTCAGCTGCTTCAACTTCAGCCGCTTTCATAGCTGCTAGCTCCATCGATTTGTAATCCATATTCGTATAGCTGCCATTAGCGGTACGATCGATTAAGCGACTACTTCTTCTAGTTGGTAACGTCGGAGCACTAAAATACGGTTATATAGCAATAACGATATACCGTGAAATTGACTCATGATATGATACATAGAACAGATTTATGTACGCGAATGGCTTTCGCTATTCGTTGATTAAGTAACAAGTAGTGTATAATTGAAAGCGAAAAATCTTAAACTTAAACATAGCCAAACACAACAATTTGCCGGTTATTTGAAAAAACATTAATCAGTAAATTAAAGGAGTTTTGTCGAAATTTAAGTATGCCACTCACTGCCGTGCATACATACACAATGAAGCAAAAAAAACCGAAATCAAAAGAACGCAGGGCCTAAAAATCAACACACAGGTAGAAAATGTTTTACAAGATCTAGCAAATAAATTAAGAAGTTCGATTTTACTCTACGGACTTACTATACATACGTATCTTGAAACATTTTAATTTTATAAACTTTGAATTAAGGTTTTCTATGAAATTTGGAGATTTGATATTTCTGGTAAATCCTAAGTTTTTTAATTTAAGAATATTTGAGCTACATGGCCACCCTGCCTAAATGCATTACTATAAAGAGATGGCATCGGCACCTAGTACTTTAACTTACCGGACTACATGTTTTAGACGTTTCAAAGGTTTTTTCTTTTCCGCAACAGGAAGCACTTCTTTGAGCGAATTACAAGCCTAAATACAGTACTAAGGCATGTATGTAAAGGCCGTCTAGTGAGCTCAACAATCAGTGTGGGCTGCGCTTAAGATGACCTTGTACATAGTTGGAACGAATAAGTCCAACGGTACAGTAGAAAATAAACTGTGAAAATATTTGTGATGCAAGATTATATTCGTCTGAGCCTAATTTACCGACATATGTATGCCGCTAGGCAATTATCACACAAAACACTGCAAAACATCACATTCAGAAGATTTTCCATGAAATTCAAAAGTATTTTAAAATTTTTGCACCACCAGATATTCTCTTAAAATTCCAAGAACTATTCATTGAAATTTTAATAAATGTTATACTTTGGAAAAATAATTCTTTAAAATTTCAAGGAATGGTTCTTTGAATTAAAAAGAATATCTGGAAGAGTAAAAATTTTAGAATACTCTCTTAAATGTCATGAAAAGTATTTTAAGTGGACAGATCCCAAAACTAGACCCAATACAGTAATATGTGAGTACACTTTAGACGCGTACACCAAGGTTGTTCTTTTGTCAAAACCACGGATTCGTGCATAAATTCGCCTATCACATTTTGTGAACGTGGGCTCAACGATGTACGAGTGGAATTTGCGTTCGCACATATTTGTCCATTTCGCGCGTTTGTCCGCGTTCATCAAATGACATTATGAATCAGATCTGTGCGCGGTCTATTTGTATAGTATAGCACACGAGAAAAAACACGAATAAAATAGGTATGCAATAAATGCATAAATGAGTAAAAATATGCAAATATTTCACTATTTTACAAAAATTCTAAAAAATTATTCCCTACAGAACCAAAAACCTTAAATTATCCCTTGTTACATATCTATATATAGTTGCATTCAGTCGTTATATTACACGTATTTTGATATTTTCTAACAGTTACAGTACGTTATGGATAAACTGCGGATACGCTATCCAGATATTTACAACTCCCCAGTTGCCAATAAATGGGGATCCACCAAGTCAAGCCTATAAGTACAATTTTGGTATAGTCATGAGAAACATTCTAGGCGAACAACCCAAGTCAATATTATAAATTAAAAAACCATACGTAAAAGAAATGCTTTTCCAGAACTATAACAATACATTTGACGGATGCCATTTGGCAATGCTGTGTGCGGCCAATCAATGAGGATGGTGCCCATGAGCGAATTATTGAAACGGACCGACCGAAGCGAGCGGCGTTTCTTGAACTAGCTTTGTTAGCGACAAAAATCATAAAAAAAATTTCATGACTCATCACAGGAAGGACGGATTTTCACAATTTTTTATTTGAATTCGGTCTATTTGTGTCCTTTCATTAGATGCTAAACCGGCCGACCACGCCTTCCGGCTCAAAATGGGCGACAAACTGTCAATGATTAATTTTTGAAATTTGGCCGTCCCGTCCGGGTATATATATATCTATTTTACGCAATCTATATCTCGAGATAAAGCCTCAGAGCGAAAAACGGAAGCCACCATAGTGATCGAGAGCTACAATTTGGCTATTATGCATTTTTGTCAAAGTTGCCGTTTTCGAACTAGGAACCAGTTTAAAAATATATCAAAAAAACGAAAATTTCAAAATTTTTACAAAGCAAGTTTCTTGCTTGTTGGATAACGATTTCATATAGGCTGTGTTATTAGCCCTCTTAGACGGTGCCGGAACAAAGTTAGTCAAATTTCGTCTTTTCCAATATAGATGTATTTAATTCGATCAAACGTGTCTATGGGGTTTCGGGGTTGCTAAATACGATAAATGCAAGTGTATTTATGTGGTATGCATCAACTAAGGCAAATGCTAGGGACCCCGCAACATAAAGATCACTTCAAATTATGTTTCTTAAAACTTGTGATTTATAAATTTCAAAGGTTTGTCTTTCTGGTCATTGGAAGAAGCAATGAAGAGTCCTACGGCTTAGATATAATTAAATTGACCTTAGTATTATCATTGAGGTACTGCCAGTGTATAATTTCTATCATGGGACTTTAAGCGGGATTGGGGACCTGAATTTGGAACGACAAAATCGTCAATAAGGGCAGAACAGCCACAACCGCTCCGTGCCCTCTCGCTTTGCGAGTTACTAGTACGTATACTTCCAGTGCAATTAGCTAATTACTGTCAGCCCGATTCGGCCTGTACGATAGAGTTTGTCGTTCTTACGAAGATTTTGTTCTGCCGGTACGTTTTGCGCTTCTGAAAACGATAGTTTCTACGATATGATTTGAAGGATATTTGCAGCGGCAACAATTCGTTCAGGTATGCGACTTTGATGCATCTTGACGACAAAACAAAATATCAATTCGTTCGCAATGACTAATATCTATTGCCATCACGGACTCAACATACTGGCAATTTGGTCATTTCCAACAGTGTTGTTAGTTATTTAAACAACTCCGTTCCAACAGAAAACAACTATGACGCAACTGAAAAAGACGGAAGAACCATGGAGATAAACGTCGCATACTAATTATATTTTTGATACATATATGCCTTGCTTAGCTATCGAAGCTGTGTATTAGTCACAGGGAGGCACAAAGGTTTCATGGGAAGGGGTTAAATATGGCTTGGCGGTCCAACCATCAGGGCTAACCCTTATGCACACCTATAGTCAAAATCATGCTTATCTCCTTTTGCTATTTGCTAGGATTCTGTTTTTAAAATTACTAGGCGCACATTGTTATCAATAAATTGAAATAAAATAGGCGAAAGAAAGAATGCATATTATAGAACATAGCGCACACGCGAAATTTTCAGCGAGATGACTTGATTTTGCTTGTCCCAAGCAGAAACGTCATCAGTATATATAGTTCGCCAAATTCTTGCGTCGTAATAATATTATATAAACGGTCGACTAACATTAAAAATAAAATAAGTCATAACGTTGGAATAATGTGAATAGAAATGCACGTAGCACACACAGCGAGTATTGTTGAACAGTATGAAGCACTATTCTTAACTATCTATGTCCGAAACGTTTAAACCGAAGTTGTAACACAACGAACCCGACCCGAATTTCCAACTTTTGATATTTTAGCATTCCAACTGAGCCAGATTATCATACAAATCATGAATTCGTGAAATGTCTAAGTTACTAGTACAGTTGCATCCGGGTGCGCGTATTCCGATTACTCTGACGAAAAATTCCACGCACGAGTATTGGTTTTCAAAAATTTCGGGTCCAGGTCCAGTTATTTTATTTTGCAAGGTCGGGGTACTGCCGAAAATACCCGGACTGCTTTGTCTGCGACGCCGATTTAGTGGTAGATATTAATTCACAACCCTCTGCTTCTAGCTCACTCGGTTTAATATCCTGTGTGCGACATTATGTTCACTAATAGTCATGCTCGCCAAAACGAACCATCTGATGACTGATTATAATGTGAAATTAAATGATCTTCACATATGCGATGGTTATGTTGGAAAAGTAATAGTCGCTGAAAATAGCCGCTATTAACGCTAAGCATCCTCCATTCTAGCTGATAATCTGGTCACAGAAAGTTAATTTTCAAAATTTTATGCCTGCTCGCTGCTCAAAAGATGCCACCTTGAACTAGACGCAAGCAGTGTGCAACTTTAGCTGTAAACTTTAATATGTGCCACATACAAATTTAGTTGAATTGTACTTACACGTAAAAGGTGACAATTTTACCATGTCGACGAGAAAACTTTCCCAATTATTATTACAGAGGATTCAAGTTAAACGACTTCCACTTGATGTTAAATTACTGTATAATAGAACACTTTAAAATCGAGGAAGAAAAATTCGTACAATTAATTTTATGCATGCCCTTGGAGGGTACCTTAAAGCCAATCCTATCTACCGTATCAGAAAAGTAGAACTAGTGTAAGATGTTGAACTAGTATTAGATATGTTAAACGTTAAACATTTACATCTAAATAATACAACAGAGAGCACGTTTTGGTTAGGTGCTGAATTCAAATATTTCAGTTGACACTACAGTAAAGCGCCAATATCGATACGGCAATCTGTGAAATGGTCGCTATGGACTACGAGCCATTTTGTGTTATGTATTAACATCCATATTGTTATATATAACGTGTATATAAAGGTATCAAACTATAATATATATATGATGTATGTACATTATGATTTATCTGAGTAGCAGGGTGTAACCGGAATTCCGGTTCCGGCGAAAATCGTGTTCCGGTTGCGGTTCCGGCAAAGGGCAAAAACCATACCGGAACCGGAATTCCGGTTTAAAAATTTTGTTTGAAATTTTCCACGTTTTTTGATTTATCCTGTAATCCAAACATATGTAATATATATTATACAATGATCAAGCTCCAATACAACCAAGCAAAAGAAAAGATTAACTAACCAATTTGCCGTGTAAAACGTAAGTAGGGCACATAATTTGAGCAGGAATTTTTCATAATAACCTGCAGGAGTTTGTTAAATGAAAGCCAGGTCGATGCTTGTAGCAGCTATTTTACACATCCAGAAGTCTGTGGGATACGTTTGAATTAAACCGGTCCAACTCGGTAACAGAGTATGGCTTACGCAGTACTTAGGGTATGCTTGGCTAACATAAATTGCCTCAAGCTCCAGCCAGTGCGCTTGTAAACTTGGTAAATCAGTCTAAATTGAAGTAAACTAACGTTATCTGCAATGCAGCTAGAAACTGCTTTCTTGGCAATGAACTGTATTTATTGAAACTGTGCGAGCAGCATCACAGTGTGTCTCATTTATAGCATTCTGATTAGAAAGTTATCATCATTATGATCTAACTGACGGGCACTGTTTCTCCATCGCTAGCCTAAACAGTGTCTCTGACCACTGATCACAAAATTACCTTCTATCTATTATTTTCTCTTAGAATCATATAAACCAATAATTTTAAGTTTCCTACAGAAGAACATGCAACAAACGTATGTGTAGTAAAGGGAAGCGACTGGAGACAGAGCGAAAGTGTGTATTCTACGCTCCAAGCTTTGTAAGCATATTCGATTTGACGCAGTATATGCAATGGTGTATAGTGGAAGGCATTTTTTTGCTCTGGGTGTCCAAAAATCGACATATTTGATCGATAAATAAACATTATTAGCTTCCTCAGTCTCTTTAAATTTTCAGAAAGGCAATAATACCATCGCAAAACATTAAGTTTAATGTAAAAGTTATTTTTAATGCATTTTAAATCCACTATACCTTCATTTCTTCCATCATCTGTTTTACTATATATAAATTTCGAAGACCAGGTTCCGGTTCCGGTTCCGGTTTAAATGGACGGTTCCGGTTGCTGGTTCCGGTTCCGGTAAATTTTGGTTCCGGTTATTCCCTGCTGCGTAGTCCGTGTTCGGATGTTTTTAAAAAATTCCGGGTCTTGCTCCGAGTATTTGCATTCAAAAATCATGGGTCCGGGGCAGGTTATTTTATTTTGCAAGGTCCTGGTATTAATTTTGAAAAGTTGCAACTCTAGCGGTAAAACTATGTCGCTAATCCACAGACCTATGATCTTTTGGTATTGCAATTGAGCCAAAGCACCATCAACTAACGACATTGTTTTATCAGGACCACCGGCCAACACAGCGATCCGTCTCTTCAAAAACAACAGACCCTATTCGAAACACCATAAAACGAATTGAACATGGATGGAGCAGCAAAATCGTTTCCGATCACAGTCCAACCGACGATCGATTGCACTTATTTTTGATGCTTCCATATCTACTGCATCATACATATAACAAAAGCAACATCACATTTTCGTTCGATGAGCGGCTCGTACTTATGCACACAAAAGGCTACCGCTTGGGTAAACAAAATATTTATGGTTGGAATTTCGGCCAATATTGTGTAGATACACTATTAACAGGCAACTGAATATATACCTTTCACAAGCTTTAAGTATTTCTGAAACACACCTACACTGATTAAGTCAAGAGATTGTAGCATTTCCATTCGTTCACGAATATTTTCTTCGCGTCTCTTTTCATAGTCAGACTTTTTCGACGCAACAGAACTCATGGCTGGCGAAAAAAGTATTATAATACACACCAATAAGAAAGCAATTATTAAGCCCTATGAAAAATAATTACAAATTTATTAAGACCAAATGTCCAACGCGACAAAATTAAATGTAGGTTACCTTTTTTATATATGAATATTTATATTTCAAATGATCATTTCAAATAACCAGAAACAAATGCTTTTGAAGACATGAAAGTAACGCCTGAGAAGTTTTTAATAAATATTTATAAATCTTAATTTAAATTTTAAGAAAATAGAGTATTCAAAGTTTTGAAGTATACGATGTGTATGTCTGAATGCTCTTTCAAGTGAAAATATATACCATTTCTTGCGGACGCATCTTCTTTTATGAATCGTTTCGCCATTATACAAGTTACACACCTAAACAATCCTTGCATATCTTTTATTAGTGATCACTAATGAAAACCGCAAAGGTTTAGATAGGACCACGAATTTTTCGAACTAACGTTTTGACATTTCGAGATAACAAAAATACCCAAGATAACTGGCTTCTCCAAACTACCAAAATTATACCTGGCGTATATACTAGGGAATGTCAAAATATTTGCCCCTATTTGTAGAAGCGTGAATATAAAAGCTTCGTTTAAACAGTTATATACGACACAAGCAGTGACACAATTCCGGCTCACAGAGGCTGGTAGGAATCTTCGGCAGTCTGGACCGATCCTGCTCAATTCGCCATGTAGCGTTGTCAGGGTTACAGAATAGCGGGATTAAGAGAAGGGTCCTATTTCTGGCATCTCAAAACTTCCAAAATTCTTGCCGGGGGGTCTGAGCCGGGGGGCCCCGAGCCTCTAAGACCCAGAGCTCAGCTGAGCGTTACCGGTTAGGAGCCGGGGCCGCGCAAAATAGTGATTTCTGCAATTTTTTTTAAACTACCTTGCTATGCTATATTTAGGAAGCCCTCTATATAACAGAATGCTATCAATGCTCTTTACAGGATAAAACTATGACTATTACAGTATTGGCTTAACCCTAAAAACGAATCTCTCCCCCTTTTTGCCATGGCAGTGTGTAGTTCACCGTGTAGCTATACATATTTTTCAGGTATGGTCAGGTGAGCATCGTAACTACGCACTGTCAGGCTCGTTATGATGCTCTTTAATTTTAGGTTTTTTAGAGTAATAGATTGGCTAAGTAGTAGTAGTGTTCGTAAAGTAATGAGTAACAATTCAGAAAATAATACTTTGACGCCAGCTATTAAGAAAAGTCGGGTTTCATTTTTGACTGGGCAGACAGGAGTTCCGCCGATGCCTGCATTGATTCGCGCGCCTGGGCCTTTAGCTTCATCGACACCACGGACGCCACCTTCAGATCATATGGATGCAAAATTTCATAATGTCGGTGGTCCTAAAAGTGTGGTTCTGGATAGTGCGAGCATTGCGAAGAAGCGTACCGACTGATAGAAGGTGATTTCGGTGAATCGCAAAATATTGACGTTGATGTTCTTGAAACGCCGGAGCACCGTGTTCAAATGGTACAACCCTTAGTCCAGTCGCGTCTAGAATCATGTTTCCGACGTCTGCAACAACCGTCAAAGGCAGGCGGCGTTCCAATTGCCAGTGGAGATACTGGTTAGTGTTTCAGCCTTAAATATGCCACTTTTATGTTCCATGAGGTTCGAGCAAGTAATCCGATACAGAATACTGTTCACACAGCGGAATACCGAAAGCCAAATAGTTTGACTGCAACCAACGTATATATTTTGTGCATAATGTTTGTCTATCTGTTGTGTAAGTAAATCTGTTCTAACGCTTTGCTGTTTAAAATACTTAGCGCATATTCATTCATTTTAGAAGCTCGTGTTCGTCAGCCACTCATTGTTGAGACGAATACACCAGTGCTTGGACCGTTCTAGTACACCACAATCCTGTTTAACACCAAGCAGTGCAGCATCGCCGTAGCAACCGGTCAGCAATGCGAGCAGCATGCAGCCAGAAGCTGGGTCGGCAGAGCAGTCATTCAGTTCTGTTAGCGGTTCGTTTGATACCTTTAAGATGTTAGCCGTTTTTAAAACCGTTAGTCATGCTCTATTTTGTTGAGAATGAAATTTTTATGCAATGAAATAAACATTTATGCCACTTTAATTTTTTGGTATTAAGTCAAATGTATATTGTGCTATGTTAGAGAGTCAAAACTTTTTTTTTTTTTTTTTTTTTTTCTCAAATTATGTCCCACACATTTCCTTTAAGAAACCCTTCATTAAGACTTGTACATCATCTTGTCACTCGAGGAAATCGCTGACATGACTGAGCCTCCACAGCAAGCCGACCATCGTGCCTCGACCAGGAAACGCGAAAAAGAACACAATCGGGGACAGACGGTAGGGCAAGTGGACACCCGTGGGTCCAATACGTTAAACGGAA
Source organism: Trileptium ribeirensis (assembly GCA_030248225.1). Taxonomy (NCBI): domain Eukaryota; kingdom Metazoa; phylum Nematoda; class Enoplea; order Enoplida; family Thoracostomopsidae; genus Trileptium; species Trileptium ribeirensis. The sequence continues at coordinate 29,693 of JASANE010005091.1, read as the reverse complement.
TAACGATATTATAGGCATTGTCTGCAAGGTATGCCAGAAAAAGCTGCGACCTTGTCAGTGGCTGACTGTAATGCGCGTTTTATTCGGTCACACGCCAGTGTTCGTTAACGTTGAGTTTACCAATTTTGCCCGCGGCAGGTAAGAGACTATTCCAACACGAATTCGGCGATAATTAGTCAAGAATAAAGCTTTTCCAAAACTCAGTAATTACAAGGGCGCCACAGCAAAGCCAGAAAAAAATTACATAAGAAATTAATGAACAGTCCACTGCAAACTACGCACCTGAAATGAAGTGGGCAGATTCTACTGTCAGGCGGGAAAATGGTCTATCTGGATGGGATGTCGCGACTCAAGTCAACGTTGCCTCGACGTCGGCGGCGGGTAGAAATCGCCGAAGCCATGAAAATTTTAATTCAGCTAACACTGAAAATGATCCAGCAACAATGCGCACCGCCAAAACGGTTCAAACGTGAAGTTACCTTCCTGGCGAAGATAGGCGTTGATTCGATGCATCAATTCCCAGGGCCGCTATACGTCACAGCGCGCTGTCTGTGAACTAACTGACGCTTTACACCTTGCTACGATGTATGCGCTGTACATGGATATGGATTCATTGTGTGAGGAAAACGAACCTATCACGTTTGGGATAATGATTGATTTAGCGTCGACTTCGTCTACGAGAGAATGGATAGCTATTTGTGTTCGTTACGCCTCTGGCAGAGGTGGCGGTGAGGTTGCAGAGCGTTTGCTCAAAATTTGTCGAGTCAGCTCGAAAACAGGCCTAGCAGTCATGGAAGCTATCGAAAACGCAATCGCATGGTTCAACAATTTATTGAATGACTTATCGTTAGTCTGCCCGTTTTTATTCGGAACAAATGGCCCTAAAATGCTGTCTTTGCAAAACTGCTCATCTTATGGCTCTGACGGCGGGGGAGGTGCTCGTTCGCGATACAGGAGTGTCAATTGTCGAATTCTCGAGCATAATCCTCGTATCACGTCATGGTGGTGCGGAGCTCATCGTGTCCAGCTGGCCTCTAAACATGCCTCACAGATAACTGATTTTGCCAAAGCGCACTATGAAGCCACGAGACAACTACAACGTCTGCTAACTTTGTCCGCTGAAATTGACCGGGTGTTCAAAAATAGCCAGGTATTAGAATATAACCTCAAGCCCGGTGCCGAGAAGTCCTTCTCTGATGTTGCCATGTATAAATGGGAGAGTGAAAGAGACGTTTTAGTTAAAGAAGCCAATCTTCATACGGCAACTGCACGTACGCTCCGTGAAATTCATGAAATATCAACCGATGCAAATAGCGGTCGATTCATTTCGCACAAGTTATCGAAAATCATTATCACACCGCAGCGAATAATTTTCGTAGGGCTAAAGCGTGATATTCTGTCCATAGTAGTGAAATTAATTCGCAAAACAGAGATGACATCCATCGAACTTGTTGAGCATGAAAACGACGTATCGTCAGCTGTATCCAGATTGAAGCGTTTGCTGGTATCCGACGGGCCTTCGTACGCTCAGGCGAAACAAGATTTGCGAGATGATAAGTATCGCGAATTTTTTTGGACACAGAAGACATTGACACTGTGCTCCAAGAAGTTGATTTGCATAAAAACGCTCTAGTTCAGTCGTTCATTGATCAGTTTTCGACATATCTTGTGTCAGAAAACAGTGCCAAGTTAAAAGGCTTTGAACTTCTATCCGTCGAAAATATGGCTGCTACTGTGTTCGAGCGAGATCAGTTATTAGATTATGGTATAGAAGCTGAACAAAACCTAGTCGATGTTTACTGCAAACCGTTCGAATTTACAGCTCAGTGGCCGGAGGCGCGCGGTCGAATCTTTGTCTCGGGCTCCTTATGCACACAGGACAAGCTTCGCGACGATATTGAACAGCTCAAATACACTATGTTCTCGCTTTTGAGGATGACTACTTGTAAGTGGACGACTCGAACACTTCTGCTGAGATTGCTTAAGAGCAGGTCTCCTTGTGTGGTCGGTAAACCTGTGCTGCGTAAGATCATTAAGGGTGATCTAGATCTTCCATTTCATTTCCAGCGTAGAATGTGTTTTCTCAGCAGTAAAGTTTATTCGATAATACACTATGTATGCGACAAAAAGACGATACAATCAATGCCTACATTACGCTATGCCTCGAAAGCGCACCATTCGAAACATTCCATACGGACCTCGCTGTGACTATATGGGAAACAGTTTGCAACACACAACGGATAGCTATTATAACTGGTGCCCGGGAGCTTACTGAAAAACCGGTGCTTCGTTCGATGGAACAGAAATCAGAAGGCAGAAAGCAAAAATTTTAGCGGCGAATATCGACAAGATGCACAACTTACAACAAACAATGATTTTGACGAAGAAGACGCTACTCGTCTGAGTCAAGAAGAATTAGTCATATTGGATGAAGGAAAAAATTTTGGCTCTGTTCATGATAGTGACATAGATGAAGGCGACGATGAACAAAGCGAAGATACTGGCGACAGTGACAGCAACCATGAAAACATACATGGTGACAGCGTCGGCGGCATGGAGGAGGCGCAACATGACGCGCCTGGGCCATAGTGTATGGCGTAAAACTCGAAACAGCCATACACACTCATTCACAAGTATATATATACCACACAAATAAACACACACATACATAACACAAATACACACAAAACAACATACAACTACACACAACTACATGTAATTTTTTTTCTACATATTGATGCTGTTTCTACACAAACGCCACATAACCATTACGCATCTGTCTCGTTGCCTGTGGTCGGCTTGCTGAAGAGGCTCAGTTGTCTGGTCAAACGAACACGACTACCAACAACAGTGCAAAGCACCGCCGCAACAAAGTCGTGTTCACGAAAAAAATTGTGGTAGGAAGATTTAATATTTTTCAGCCGGGGGGTGACAGGAGATTCTGCCGGGGGGTGTGGGAAATTTTTACCGGGGGGCAGCTGAATTATGCCGGGGGGCAGCTGAAAATACCGCCCCCCCAACCCCCCCAATTTGGAGATGCCAGTATTTGGCCCATTTAAATGAGAGCAGGCCTAATTTTAAGGTCCGGCCCGGTCGAATCCTAAATGTTAACAATGTCGCCCCGCCACAAATCTTGAGCAAGCAGAAAGCATACACCCGGCTGCCGGAAAACTGACTAGGCCCGGCCCGACCCCAAAATCTGAAAGTAGCTCATATGCTTATATATCTAAAAATATAATTTTCATGCCGAATTCCTAATATGTCTAGTTGTAATGTCTACAATTTAAGTTAAGTTAATAATTCAAACAGTGCTATAGTATGCTAGACAGACTGTAATTAAATCACGAAGAGGTACACCGGACTAAGGTATAGAACTTTTTAAGCAAAATTAATGCCCAGCCTCAGCTGTTCATACAGGATAAACTGGATCCATACTGTTAGTGAAAATGAACATGGTCACCAAATTATTGAAGGAACTTTTTGGTTATAGTGCACACAAACGCCGCAAGGGTCCTTGGCGGATCCGCACGACTTTGTTAGATTGATCTTTGGCGCCTGGAATTTTGTCTCCGGAAGGAGGAGACTGACATCTCGAATTTGGGCGGGAGATTGAGGAAGCACCGTCAGGATATGAACAGATCATAACTTAGCCAATGAGCCCGAGACATGGAGTCGTCGTTTGAAGGTGTAGACGTTCAGAGCGGCAGCTTGGGTTGGGAGGTCGTCCCGCAGACGAATAACCCGTACCACATAGCTGTGTAGTCAGAAGTTAAGCTAAGCTGATAGCGTGAGCAGTTTAAAATGATGACCTCTGGCACCACCGTCTAGTGCAATTTGAAATAGGTTAGTCCAATCATAGTCAATCAGATTATGTAGCAGAAGATATGTTAAAATGAGGTCAGCCCGATATGAACGGGTCTCCAACGTTTGTAGCTGTAAATACCGCACTCGTTCATCATAAGTCATATCGAGTGCCCCAGACACCACCCTTGTTGCCCTTTGCTGGACTCCTTCAATTAGATCAATATCTCGTCGTAAACTGGACCGCAAAGCTTGACATGCATACCACGCTCTGACCATACTAACGCCCTACACATTATTAAGAAGGGTTGTTTGGAAAGGAAACCAAATGTTCTAACTAATGCTTAGTATTGTGTGACATTCTGTCGCGAGTTTTTGACAGTGATTTGATGGTTTGATTTTGTTATTAGAAATACCAAGTACTTCTCACATGTCGAATTTTTGATAGCATCCCTAAAACTACACATTGTATTTTAAGATTATTATGCCCATAGTGAATTACTGTACATTTATTAACGCCGCACAACCTCAACCAATTGTCAGTCCATTCACTAGCAAAACTAAGAGCGTTTGCCGCATAGCAATGTCATTATACGTTGCGGGATTTATAGCCTTCATTATGCAAGCATCATCTACGCATTCCCACAAATGGCTGCCAATATTGCCACCAAGATCTTTAATGTAGTAGTTAAAAATGCTCGTGATCAGAACTAACCCTTGTGGGACCCGACTTTCAACTGCTGTGCTTCTGGATAGACAGTTTTCAATCGAACTACGACCCTCGAGAAATGATTTGATATAGAGGAGACAGGCGCCACCAAGCCCATGAGCAACAAGTATGGCAATCAGTCGTTGATGGGGAACAACATGAAAAACTTTGTGAAGGTCGAGTAAAACAGCATCAACACATTGTTTATTAATTACATGATCAGTAGGTTAGTTGAAGTAGTCGACCAGCTGAATTATTGTTGACCATTGACGCCATCGGGTCCTCGAGAATTCCAGGGATCGATGCTTCGGAGCTGAAGTTTGACGTCATTGAGATCGAAGTTAACATCAGTTATTGATGATTCTTGCCAATTATGCGGGTGCGGTATAGTCTGTGTAGGTTCGTCCGTATATACTGTGGCATAATGGTTATTGATACGGTTTGCAATGCATATTGGTTCTGTTAACAAGGATCCATCTACGTCGCGTATTCTTGAGACAGTGTGTGTTGGTCGAACAAATTTTTTCGCGTAACTGAAGAACGCCTTCGCACCACGCTGATTTTTCATGCTATTGGCTAGCTTTAGCTCATACCGGCATCGAGCGAGACGCAACTCATTGGAATATTCGTTTGCAGCTCGTTGATATAAGGCATGATCAGCGCTCAGCTGGCTGTAGCGATATTTAGCAAAACGTCGGGATTTTAACAAATTGGGAATTAATATTACTAAATTAAATTATTAGGTTTTGCTAAGTACCTATATGTGTAGCTTTAGAACCAACTCTGTTATTCAGCCCAGACCATTAAAAATAACATAACCCTGGTGCGATTCAGTACGCATTTTTGTGCATTATACTGGCTCATAAGCCTACCATGAGTAAGCTAAATCTTACTCCCAAAGCATAAAACCACATAGATCTCAATTCCAACGTCAATCAGCTGCTCGGTTACAATATTAAAAACGCCGCCGCTTAAACACGGATTAATAAGAGTCTTAATAAGATTAATAAGATTAATAACTATTAACTAAGTAGCAGGGAATAACCGGATCATTTAAACCGGATCCGGAACCTGGTCTTCGAAATTTATATATATAGTAAAACAGATGATGGAAGAAATGAAGGTATAGTGGATTTAAAATGCATTAAAAATAACTTTTACATTAAACTTGATGTATTGCGATGGTATTATTGCCTTTCTGAAACTTTAAAGAGACTGAGGAAGCTAATAATGTTTATTTATCGATCAAATATGTCGGTTTTTGGACATTCAGAGCAAAAAATATCTTCCACTATGCACCATTGCGTATACTGCGTCAAATCGAATGTGCTTACAAAGCTTGGAGCGTAGAATACACACTTTCGCTCTGTCTCCAGTCGCCTCCCTTTACTACACATACGTTTGTTGCATGTTCTTCTGTAGGAAACTTAAGATTATTGGTTTATATGATTCTAAGAAAAAATAATATATAGAAGGTAATTTTCTGATCAGTGGTCAGGGACACTGTTTAGGCTAGCGTTGGACAAACAGTGCCCGTCCGTTAGATCATAATGATGATAACTTTCTAATCAGAATGCTATAAATGAGACACACTGTGATGCTGCTCGCACAGTTTCAATAAATATATACAGTTCATTGCCAAGAAAGCAGTTTCCAGGTGCGTTGCAGATAACGTTAGTTTATTTCAATTTAGACTGATTTACCAAGTTTACAAGCGCACTGGCGGGTGCTTGACGCAATTTATGTTAGCCAAGCATATATACATTAAGTACTTCTACGTTAGCCACACTCTGTAGTTGGACCGGTTTAATTCAAACGTATCCCACGGACTTCTGGATGTGTAAAATAGTTGCTACAAGCATCGACCTGGCTTTGATTTAACAAACTCTTGCAGGTTATTATGAAAAATTCCTACTCAAATTATGTGCCCTACTTACGTTTCACACGGCAAATTGGTTAGTTAATCTTTTATTTTGCTTGGTTGTATTGGAGCTTGATCATTGTATAATATATATTATATACATATGTTTAGATTACAGGATGAAGCAAAAAACGTGGAAAATTTCAAACAAAATTTTTAAACCGGAATTCCGGTTACGGTATGGTTTTTATCCTTTGCCGGAACCGCCACCGGAACACGATTTTCGCCGGAACCGGAATTCCGGTTACTCCCTGCTAAGTAGCCAAACCAAATAAAAACAATAATTATTATTAAAACAATCCGTGTAAAACCGTTAAGCCCTTTAAACGATGTGTGTACTCGCCGAGATCAGAAGAACTGATTTGCGTGACAAAACTAAACTATACATAGATAGTGATCAGGAAGTAACCGGAATTCCGGTTCCTGCGAAAATCGCGTTCCGGTTGCAGTTCAGCTAAATGGCAAAAACCATACCCGAACCGGAATGTCGGTTTAAAAATTTTGTTTGAAATTTTCCACGTTTTTTTTGCTTCACCTGTGATCCAAACATGTAATATATATATATTATACAATCATCAAGCTCCAATACAACCAAGCAAAAGATAAGATTAATTAAGCAATTTGCCGTGTGAAACGTAAGTAGGGCACATAATTACAGCAAGAATTTTTCATAATAACCTCCAGGAGTTTGTTAACAAATCAAAGCCAGGTGGATGCTTCTAGCAGCTATTTAACATATTCAGAAGTCTACGGGGTACGTTCGAATGCCGCCGGTCCAACTCGGTAACAGAGTATGGCTTACGCAGAAGTACTTACGGTATGCTTGGCTAACATAAATTGTGTCACGCACCAGCCAGTGCGCTTGTAAACTTGGTAAATCAGTCTAAATTAAAGTAAACTAACATTATCTGCAAAGCAGCTAGAAACAGATTTCTTGGCAATGAACTGTATTTATTGATACTGTGCGAGCAGCATCACAGTTTGCCTCATTTATAGCATTCTGATTAGAAGGTGATCATCATTATCATCTGACTGGCACTGTTTGTTTAACGCTAGCCTAAACAGTGTCTCTGACCACTGATCAGAAAATAACCTTCTATTATTTTCTGTTAGAATCATATAAACCAATAGTTTCAAGTTTCCTACAGAAAAACATGTAACAAATGTATGTGTAGTAAACGCAGACGACCGGAGACAGAGCGAGTGTGTATTTTACGCTCCAAGCTTTGTAATCTGGCCTGTCCACAGTGGGGGGCCCCAACTTTCCGAATCCCCCCATGTTCGTGAGATTTTCCCCCATGTCCGTCCCCCCCACTCGGCCGAAACCCCCCATGTTCAACTAATTCAAAAATTTTTTTATGTCTGAAAATTTATGTTCTTTGTTTGCAAATTGTTTTTTAAACATTAATTACCACTATTTATAATGCTAAAATATTGTTTTTAGCTTGAAAGTACGTTCACAGTAGTAAAAATGCATGAAAATATGGAAATATTTTGTATTTTTAAGCAAAATTTATCCCCCACTTTGAAATTTCCCCCGAGAATGAACACTGGGCCCCCCAGTTTCCCCCCCCCCCACTTTTCGGAGGGCTGTGGACAGGCCAGGTAAGCAGATTCAGTTTGACGCAGTATACGCAATGGTGTATAGTGGAAGGCATTTTTTGCCCTGGGTATCCAAAAACCGGTATATTGATCGATAAATAGACATTATTAGCTTCCTCAGTCTCTTTAAAGTGTCAGAAAAGCAATAATACCATCAAAATACATTAAGTTTAATGTAAAAGCTATTTTTAATGCATTTTAAATCCACTATACCTTCATTTCTTCTATCACCTGTTTTGCTATACGTATACAAATTTCGAAGACCAGGTTCTGGTTACGATAAATTTCGATTCCGGTTATTCCCTGCTAGTGAGTGAAATGAATGATTGTATACAAATAAGGTATTAAAAGAAAACAAAAATTATATTTAAGATGTTTGAAAACCCAATATTTTAGGGAAATATATAACGAAAAATTTAGTGAAAAAGTTCTAAAACCCAAAAAGTACTGTTTTAGCACCAGGACCCCTTGTAGCCTGCTAGACCCCCGACACTTACTAAACCCACGACAAAAATAACAAGTGATATCAATTTAAACGCGCTCTGCCGATAAAGTACCTAGCTAACCAATTACAGGTATCCATATAAATTGGTGAAATCACGAATTACGGAAATAAATAAACATCTACAAAAAGACCCACAAACAACAGCACAAATAAAGTCTTTCATATATGAACTTTGATATGGACTGAGGCGCAGGGTTAGGCTTACTGAAACGAGAGCAACACAGCGTGCATTTCTTTTCCGCCGCAAAAAGTTACATTGGCCAAAAAATGTAGTACGTGTTATAGGAATTACCAGAAAATTGGACGACTAACCTTACGTACAAAGAAGAAACCGGGACGGTAAATTTTGGTTAAATTGTTTTGTGCATGCAACAATTTGTACTTAACTTTTTTGTTATTTCTTTAAGGTTATGTTCATTCAAGAATAGGGTACATGACTAGATCCTTAACATCGTAGTACTTTCAAAATGTAGGCTGATGCAAATTTTGCAATACACTTAATGATCTACCATTATGTACATCCTTAAAATCGAAGAACAGCCTTACGAAGGTCAAGTCAGATTTATATTTCCTTTGATTTTAAGGCTTTAACTGTAGTTGATGAAAAGTAACAACTTAAAAATGAAATCTACTGGAAACGTATTCCTGCCAAATTCACAATGAAAAACTGCCATGAACATTTTTAAATGCTAGGCTTTTAAGTTTATCGTTGTAACACAAATTAATCAAATTTCCTAATCCACACAAATAAACACTGAGGAGCGTTACATAACATTTTTAAAAATACCAGCTTGGAATTGGTGATTCAGGGGCCTATGCTTATTCTCAGAGCGGAGGCTTATATGCTTATGTACTAGGACCAGTTCTGGCCCTAAGGGATCCCAGCTGCACCACTATTCTTCTCAGCGTGTGGTGCCCGGACAACCCCGGCTTCCACGACTCCCCGATGATCCAGGCGATGACCTAAGGGAACCGCTTAGCTTAGCAGGCTGCCGGCGGGTTAACCAGGGTGTTCGGCCTGGCCCCTATATTGGCCCACGTATCTAGTGGCATTAAGGTCCCCCGAGGGAGAGTCAACCCTTAGGCCTGCTCACAGGTAATAAGGCTGACTCGCCTTTCCCTCATAACCAACTTAATCCCCTAGGCGGGGTTACCTGATCCTAGTATAGCATTGGCAAGATTCCCCGTTGGTGCGTCCCTCGATACTTTGTCCCGTTTCCAATCTCGGAGCGTCGCACGACTGTCCTAAAACCTAGGCCATAATTTCGCACCATTCCTAAAGGGCCTAGATGAGGCTTGCTCCCTAAATTTTGACTACTTATAATAACGTAGGGGCACTGAGGCGGAGGCCCCAGTCCCTTGAGTGTCAAGGCTCCAATCATTAGAGTTGCAAGCCGGGCGGCGGGCTAAACAGGGTGATGATTAGCGGCGGAGGGTTGGCGGCAAGGGCGTTCCTGCTAATGTGGGTATAATGCAAAATGCGGAGCGGATCGCTGGTTCGGACTCCGAAACGGGGGCGTGCGGGGGAGCTTAACCGGCCAGGCATGGTGTTGTGGAAGGGTTGATTGCCGCTGTTAAAATTCACTTGAGTTCGTAGATCTTTGGGGGTGCTTGCCGAAGCTAAAATTTCCAAAGCAAGACTACGGTGGTTAGACAGTTAAGCAAAATTCCGAACTGCTTTAATAATTTGGACACGATTCAACTCGTTTACTGTCGAGCCAAATTTGCATCATTCACACACTGTAAACACCGCCCAATCGGGTCGTACGGCATTTATTTACAACATTCATTAGATGACAGAATTAATATCGGGTACCCTGTAAGATACCCAGGAAGGATCCAATACATTCCATTCAAATGTGATTTCCTTAGCATGTTTTATCGAACTGAGCCTGGTCGATTTTGATGAAAAAACGATGGCTTTCGTTACCGATGAAGCAGCCGGCAACCTGTTAAACCGTGATGTTTTGTCCACTACGTAAATTTTGAACTAGGCATGAACAACTGAAGCGAAGGTCCAAAATTTTTTGTACAATTTCAACAGCGACTGGAGTGGCTTGCGAACGACCTAAATCCGAAACTCGCCCCCGGAGGGCTCCGGGCGAGGGTGGCGACCCAGACGTTCCCCGTAGTTGCACGGTTAGAAAACCTACGTCCCACCGAAATCTAATACGTTGCTGCTCACCGCCAACTCCAGCCCCTGTTTTTCGTTTGATGCTCACTAATGGTCCTTCTAAAATTTTGTCAAATCCGGGTCCGCAGTCGTTTGCATCGCACACCAATCAGAGCCCAAAGAATCAGCAGACGAATGAGGATTCGCTGCTGCTGTTCGACTTAAACAAGTAACGGACAACTCGTGTCGCCCGAGGATGCAAACGGCTACGTCCCCTACAAGCGTGGCCGCGATCTCTCCTAAGTTTGGTTGAGGCGTGTTTGGAGACAATTTTTTGATCTTTATCTGCCTTACAAAATTTTCCCATCCCGAACCGGGTGATTTCCGATGAATCTTTTCTATTATGAAAATTTTTCTTAACCCTAAGCGCAGAAACGATTGTCGGCCGAGTCAGGCACGGATCGTCGCTCGTCGGAGGTGATCTGCAATACTCTTCGACTGAGGGCCGAAACTCCCCATGCTCCCGGTCACCGTAGCTGCACGACTTGGGGACGCCTGGGCCTTTCTCAATGTTTGCAAAATTTAAATGCAATCCCGAATTTATAGAGAACCCGTGGGGTATTGCTCGAAAGATGTCCAAACCGCGACGACGATCGCGACCATCTCGGCACTCGTATAAATTTTGTAGGCGAGTTTGTTCATTCTCGGTTGCTTTGAAACAGCACTTTGCTCTTTACCACTTGCCCTATAATAGAATTTTGGGTCACCCCTCGGACCTGCGAACGGGGAAAATGTCCGAGGAGCGGGGAACCAGTCGAGCTATGTACGTGCCAAATTTTAACGAAATTTTTGAGCGGTTTTGTCAATTTCGTCGCGGCCCAGCCTTTACGGGTGCGCGGAGAATCGTTACGACTCTCCAGCATCCGCAAACGCGTCCCTTCGCGTGGTCGAAAAGAAATGGAAAAAGCCAGGGAAGGCTCTCCACCGTAGAGGTACGGCGAGAAACCAACCCTGGTGCATCCGAAAGAAAACGAAAGCTTAAAACAAAAACGAAAACCTACAAAATTTGACATGGCGACAACCGCCAACTTCTGAACACAAAACCCCGACTGGCTCCGATCGGGGAATCGGGCTCAGCTCTTTTATACCTCGCTCGAACCCCCCTTTGCTTTACTTTGTTCTTAGAAGTTCGCCGCCGTAAGGCCCCTTAGCTTTACCGACTGTTCAAAATAAAATAAAGCAACGCATATACTAGCAATTAAAACAATCTACACTGGCAACCAAAACAATCTATACATCGACAGACCCGACAGTAGCGCCACGACAGACGAAAACACATTTTGTTTTGGTGTACGTTGGTCAAACAACACAGTCATAAGAAGAGACGCCGCCAACTTTAACCAAATATAACGTGCAGTGGCCGAAGCTTGCCAAAGAACCCCAAAAACAAGCTAAACCTCGCGCTGGTCGGCGCGAGGCCTGCAGCGATGGCGAGATATATCAGCGCTTCGGGCGCTTCAAATGTATTGGAATTTTTATTTATTTTGTTTATTTTTTTAGGAACGGCAGGGAGTAGGCGGCCGGGGGCGGGATCATATCCATGCCCTGGCTGGTCGCCTACTTATGAGGACCCTAAAATTTATGTAATTCCCCTAGGAAGCCCGTAAAAGGCGGATAAATGCGTGCACGATGGGGAAAATTTGGGTCCCGCCTGAGTCACGGGGGTCCCGTGAAGTGGGAGGGGTGGTGGGTTTGTGGTGGGGGGTTTTTTTTTTTTTGGGGTTTTGTTTTTTTTTTTTTTTCTTGAATAAAGAGAAACCAATACAAAAAGAAAGCAAAATTGTTATTGGTTTGTTTTCTTTGTTGTGTGGTTTTGTGTTTTTTTTTAGGTGGGTTGTGTTTTTTTTTTTTTTAATTTTTTTTTTTCATTTTTTGTGGTTTTTTTTTTTTTTTTTTTTTTTTTTTTTTTTTTTTTTTTTTTTTTTTTTTTGTTTTTTTTTTGTTTTTTTTTTTTTTTGGTTTTTTTTTTTTTTTTTTTTTTTTTTTTTTTTTTGTTGGAGTGAAGAGAATGGAGCGAGGTTTAAACGCTGAAGAAGGGGTCCATTGATATAGGGTTGGGGGGAAGTCGAGCCGGACCAGGTCTTGTTTTTGAGGCCTTGTAGATGATGACGATAGCCTATTATAGGTCCCCGCTTTTTGTATGGGGTCCATAAAATTTGCAAAACTGCGAGTTTTGGTTTGTAAGACGCCTCTTTGTCGCATATTTTGCTTCTGCTATTGAGGCTGCTATATGTTTTGTGCGCTTTTTGCTTGTTCTGGTCGCTTTTTGCTCTATGCTGGCTTTTTTTTTGGTGCTGTGGCTTGGTGTGCTGTGGTGGTGTGTAGTGATTTAGGGCCCTGAAGTTTGAGAGTATAAACGCTAAATTGGGGGTCCATAAGTATTTACGGGTTGGGAGTAAGTCGAGCCGACCGAGTGTTTTTGAAGCCTTATAGAGTGCTGACGATAGCTTAAGGTTCCCCTTTTTGTTTGAGATCTGTAATAACCCCAAAATTCCCAAAATTCTTATACCCCTTTTGAAAATGAACTTTTATCATATCAGGTCTGTTTTATCATTCTCCTCATGTATTCAAATGTCCCGCAGTATACATATCATAAGTACTTCAGTTTCCTGCGTGTCAGGACCGGTCCTAGGGATCCAAATTAAAACAAAACTCCTGTTCAAGATTTGATAAAGGTCCTGCACTATAACTCGGCCCGTCCTGACACACAGGGACATATACAATTTCCGTCACTTCAGCAACCGATACGAGTACAATATATACACATTGTAGGTACGGATGCGCACCGGGATCGGCTTTGGGGCACCTAATCAATAGAGTTGTTAGGTCCAATTGTGCTAGAGCGTAAAATCTTTCCCTTGTTCCCGGCCGACCCGACTACGCATCTGCGTCGCACATCGATACTATACCTGTATAATACACGCAATGATTGCACTCCAGGGATCGATCGGATACCCCACAATAAGATTTTGATTCAATTTTGGTGCGTAATCACCCCGCGCACCTCGGGATGATGGAGCGTGATTACACAATTATAGCACACAAGTATAGTCTTTATTTTATTCAATACAATTATGAATACTGCATCAATGAACCCATGGATCACGCTCCACCGGTATCCGATCGCCCTTTACCCACAAAATTTTGTGGCTCTTCTGGCCTAATTTTGGATGTTTGAGATTCAGCCAAAAACTCGGGCTGTTACACTTAAGCTTGGTGTATTGTAATAACGGGACACAGCTGCATGGCGCAACTTCCTGACGCCATGCCCATACGACCGCGGCTATCGCAGCCTCAAGGAAGGACCGTAGATTTCAGAAATTTTAACCCTGCTCTTGGTCAGACCCGAGAAGCTGCGGAGCTTAGCAGGCGGCAGGCGCGCTTCACGGGGTGTGTCCAGACCCCGCCCGATTGGTTGCGCACGTGTCTAGTTTCTGGCACGACTACAGATGTCCCCCAGGGTGGCTGGCACCGACACCTGCTGTCACAGGTCATGATGCTTGGCCGTCATTCCCTATCCTAATCTCATCGGAAGTTGTTTAATTCAACTTTATTTGCGTGTAAATTAGAACGAGTTTCGAAAAGAAAATTAATGCTACATTTGTCTTGAGTGAGGTTGGACCTCGCGATCCTTTCTTAGAACGCAGTAGCCTGTGTGGCCCCGACAGGATTCCGACGAGCCCTGAGAGCTTAATGTCGGATATTCTACAGCGTGGCCTGTTTTCCTTAACCAGTTGAGTTTGGAAACAATAATTCGATTATGAAATTTATGCTCGTTTTGGAGCGCGCCATGATAAAAAGTTTCCTAGAAAACTTTTCAGTTCAACTAGTTGACAATTTTGAATGTGACATTTCCTATGACCTCCTTGGGCTCCGGTAATCAAATAATATTGGTCGAAGGCCGTGCTCGTCAGTGCTTGTGACATTCTCATCCGCAAGCCATGGCGCGCCGGGCCGACTCGTCCAAGCGAACGAATTCGTGGTACTCCTAGCGCCTCGGCAATGATTTGCACGGTACTCGGTGATGTTCATACAAAGTTTATTCAACGATTTAATAGTTACGTTTGGCGACGATTATCCTCGGTCGGTTAGCAATGCGGGCTACTCTACTAATCGTGTTATGAACACTCACAATGAATCGCAGCGGTTGCATGAGTTCAGTAAACGACGGGAAATGGGTGTCGAGACGAGACCACGTAGCGGAGCATGCAGTTACCCGCGTGTTTGCGGACTAGGGGCAGTTGTTTTTGCTCCCGTTCAATTTCAGCGACTCTGCTCAGCTATGGGACGCGAAAAGCAAGGGCCCTAGGGTGCTTCGAAGAATACTCCTTTGTGGTACGCAACTCTAAATCAGGACTCCACGCGGAGCGTCGAGTGACAAGGTGAGTGGAGAAAGATGCAACAGGGCTTAGCCAGGCGAGTCCTATGCGAGCGGCACCAAATGAAAGTGCGATCGATGCTCGATACAAAGCTGGCTATGGAGCGCTCCTGTGAGTCACTAGTTGGTTACACATCTGATCCTGCGGGCTTTACACGTCTGATCGTTTTGGAGTTGCGCGACGCTTGCAACTACTGGGGCTCAATTCCAACGAGCGACACGACTGACCGAAGGCGGGTGTACGGGGCTAGCCTGACTGCCCAGTTTTGTTTCGATACTTTTGCCGATTTCATGGGGTTTTGGGGTGGGGGCACGACCTACGGGCGCTCCAGTCCTCTCGGTTTGTTTCCTAAGTTTATTCTCTCTAGTTTGGGTCGTTTTAGGAAAGTGGAGCACGAACCAGTTCGCCTCGGACCCGTCTGCGCCCCTTCTCGGTTGGTGATTCTTTTCTTTGTTTCTTTCTCTTTCCTTTTTGCCTTTTGTCGTTCTTTTCTCCTGTCATTCTCTATTACTTATCCTATTGCCTTAGTGTGATGTACTTATGCTGCAGTTGTGCAGCGTCTCAACTGCACTATCGAAATCGTGCAGTCGAGTTATCATCGACACAGTAGTCGATGCTCCTAGACGCGCGTAGTCCACTGGTCAAAACCGGTGATTCTGCAACGGGCTTATTCCTTAAATTCCCCGTGCAGGATCGAATCTGAAAACTTGAAAACGAAAAAAGGAGAGAGAGACGAGGAAAAACATTAATCGGAGAACGCATAGTACATAGCCTAACGGGCAATTATGGGTAAAGCAACAACAACGCTAAACTCAGCGATCGTCTCGCTCCGAAGAAAAATCGGGGCTTTGCACTTGCTCGACTTGAGGCCAAAACGGCTGGAGCGATTGTGTAAGCTTTCTTTATTGGGAGGATAATATTATATGTAATTTTTTGAAGGCGGGGGGACGGAGCGTGCCTCCCGCTAGTGGACAGCAGCAGGAGGGTGACATTCGGCCACACCGTCGGACTATTTGAGTAATCTCAATTTCGCGGACGTTAGCTCCGAACGTGGGCCATGTAGATGTTTACTGTGAACATGGGTAATCTTGATAGTTCTATTGAAGTAGTTTTGGGTGGACGGTACAGCGCACTACCTTCGAGTTGCTAGCGCGCGGCACTATACGGGGGCTGTCGGAATTCTGAATGGCTGGGGGCATTGCCCCTCCAGCTTAGTCGGGTAACATCTGGAACGGGGGTGGTCGCCTAGAATTAATTCGGTCAGTCGTTCGAGGGAAGTTTCTGTATCTGTTGTGGATGCCTATCGAGTCTGCTTGTCCGATTTCAATATACCTGTAGCTTTTTTTAATGTGTGAATAATACATCACAATTAAGTAGAAATGAATAAGCAAAACCGAGACGTTCTGTGAACATTACTCCTTAGGGAGAGCAAATACATTAATCTCAAGATGGAGTACTTAGAACTTGATAAATCTTTTATATTCCCAAATTTTCTTAACTCGTTCGGATGAGCGAAATCTTTGGGCTTCCTAAAGCCCAACGTAGGCCAGTCCTCCGTTCCTAATCTTAACATCGTTTCGAGCTCAAACATGGCATGAGCGTTGAACAGTCAACTAAGCTGTAAGTTTGTAAACCATAACCATAAATGCTAAAGCAAGTCCCTATTGTTTCAGTTCCGAAGCATTAGAAAATTTGACCGTGGTCGACTCAGGAAAATTCGATAATCGTACCTCAACAGATACGAGTCATGTAAAGCATGGACGAGAGGCGTCCGTTTTGAGTTGTCCTACCTAAGACCACGGAGAATCAGAAGGACTTCCACTTCAGTTCCTACAATTTACCACCATTACGCGCAATGGCCTACAACGCCCAAAGCGGAACTCGACTTACGGAGGTTTGTCAAGGAATTTGTGAAAACGTAGCAAGTCGGTGGGGGAATGCGGAACGCCAAACGACTGATGTCAAGCTAGCCTATGGGGTACGAGGTTGTGCTACTGTCGATCAAAATTTTCAATGAGTGGTCTGTCACTGTTACATTTGGGGAAAGTAGACCCCCATGTTCAAGGTTATCCTACTCAACCTCACTTACGATCTTCGATCCGGGGCGGCAAGAGCCATACCCCCTTCGCTAGACGAGGAACGTCTACGCGGTCCTTCGAACATCGACTCCAGTCCAAACGCGAAACCACAAAGCACGGGAAAGCAAGTAAACTAACATGAAAACACATGAAATATCTTTCATCGGAGCCGGTCAGTAAAGTCGAACGAACTCCGCGCTGCCAAAGTGGAACTGATTCCCATTTTCCGAGCGTCACGCCCAACCTCGAAAAATTTTGTCGATCTTTTCGTGTGCTTTCTTTCGGCCCCCGATCACGGGCGATTTAATTCGGGTCGTGGTTTGTCGCATCGGCCTTGGGATCCAATCAGCAAATTTATGATTTTCCGGAAGTCAACTCTACCGTAAACCGTCGACCTCCTTTAGCGAGAGTCGGCTTCAATTAAATTTTCCGACATCAAGCTTGAACCCCCGAATAGTCGGATTAGGAACATCTGTGTCTGCGATCCCAATCTGTTCCAAAAACGCAAATTCTCAAGCCTCCACTTCCTGTGCATGTATGACTTAGATCATCCCATTAACGCCAGATGTGTCTTAAATTGGATTCCCAGCATTAATCATTAAACATTTAATACCATGTTCATTAGACATTTGTCGTCCTTCAGGCCGTCACAGATCATGTCGATGACCAGCGTTAAATTTCATCGATTTATCTAATTCGGGTCAAAATAAAAGATGTGCTCCTTTCGGGATTATCCAACTATTTCTTCGTCGTTTGAATCAGCCACGTAACGTCGAGTGAGGTGGCCGGAAGTTAAATCAAGGTAATTCGAGCAGCACACAGACTAATTACCCGCGCAATAATTAAAGATTGCCATTAATCTAATTATTTGACAACCTATCCCATTATGTCTCGCCCATGCAGTATCCCCGTCACGACACCATCTGTTAATCCCTTTTTTTCGTTGCCTTTGATAACTCGGAAGGCCGCCCAGCTACTTCAGCTTCATCGCGACGCGAAGTATGACCCTCCATCGTGAAGACATCTCGAAACGCCCAAAATCGCATCGCATCACAAATTTTCAGTTACAACGTCCGCTTTCGAGCGTCCCAGGGGGTGGATCATCGGACGGGGTCTCAGCGGGAGTCGGGTAAGGGGCCACCACCCAGGAAGCACCTACCGAGAGGACACTCCTGGCCGGTTCTCCCAGAGGCCGCAACAAGCCCTCAAACCTACCCCCTTTTCGGCACTACGCCCATACTGACATACATATATACATATTATACTTATAAAACTGTTATATTTTAAAGTCATACGTATATGTATACGTATATACATATATTTTCTTTTTTCTTGTTGTTGTTCGCTTTGCTGGTGTCCTCTGTTGTCCTCGCGTTCTTTCCGGTGGTGGACATTCTTTTGGCGAGAACGCGGCGGCAGTACCAACGCGAGCGACTTACACGAGATCAATCGAGGAGACGGTAAACGAAAAAGACAACAAAACGACACAAGAAGGAAATAGAGAGCGAAAAAGGAGAGAAAAAGAGAGCGGGACACGGGAAGGGGTGGGGCAGTAGGTTCCCGAGGAATTTCGACTAGGCGGTGTCAAATTCGTTCCATGGACGAAAAACGGGGCCAAATGACCCCAAACACAAGGGAGGTAGACGAAATATTGGGGCCAGACACGCCCGGGTCGATTTCTGTGTGTTAACATATGGCACTTCGTCAGCCTAACGGATCGCCCGCCAGGCATCGTTGGACTCACCACGACTAGGCGATTCAGATAAGGGACGACACTTCGGTCCCACGAGCAAAATTGGGGAAGTGTTAGAACGGCTGCGGTAAGGAGAGTCTTGACGAAGGCAAGGGCGCTTACGATGGATTTCCCGGGTTAACGGATGGGGAGTCGAGACCCGCCGGGTATTTTTGGAGATATCTCGACGCGGTGAACATCGAGATATAACGCGGTTTGCCCACTTTTGTGTCAAGAATAAAATTTCGGGTATTTTGTACCCACCATTTCACTTTGGCGCTTTGGCGGGTTAGCGGGAAGTCGGGCGGAGGCCCGCCGTATATCGTTGTGCTTGCCGGAAAAAGGCGAGCGAAATGAGGGGTCGCATGTGCACATTTAGTGGATCGAGTATGGAGATGGTGCAAAACCGACAGGATCTTATGTCAAATTTTCATAGTGTATTATGAACTGAACGCACAACAGAAAGATAACTCATATGACAGCGTGGTGACTTGTCAGATCGAGACCCGCATGGGCTCGTTAGATGCCCCGATGGGTAGACTACACAAGGACGTGCAAGATTCCGGTCAATGATCCTGCGATAATAGAAAGACCGGTTACCATGGCCCTAATCAAGCGATGTTAGATGCTGACATCTCGAAAACGGAAGTCTTAACGGCCGGTCCTTGGCGGATCAAAGAGCACAATCAAATCTAACGGCGTTCTTTGGTGGCCCGGTGACATATGCTGTCGGGCGAAACAGCTGGTCCCATCGAGGGTGGCCTGATTCGCAAAAACAAGCAGTCCCAAAGGCTACGATTCAACGAAATCGGCTGGGACCACTGACCAGACATGAAGGTTTCGGCCGTTGGGGTTTACAAAAAGGTGACACAAATTATGGGTTAAGGCCGATGTGGCGAGACAAGACGCAGGGGGCGTTGAAGTCAGCTATATTGTAACGAAGTTTGATATACTTTGAATTCTGTTACGCACAAAGTAGCTAGCTATAAACAAAATAGGCCTCTGGAATACCACTTTTGTTCATTACTAATAGCTAGAACCCAAATTCTTCAGCAGTGAATCAATAAAGCTTGTAGCCCCAAAGTTAAATCTTTCAGGTGGTACGATGAGAACGAAAAGCAAAATCAAGTATCCAATAAACGTATATGTATACCACTTAATACGGATGTCTCCAAGATGTAGTAAATGTAAATAATAGTTTAAAACTTCCAAGAATAACCAAAAGATTAAAAATGTCAGACGCAACAGACCAATACCTCCAGACACAAGAATAACCACAATATTAGCTTCAGTCACAACAGCAGATTCACAAGAGTAACCAAAAGGTTGATTCGATAAGGCTAATAACTAGTAAAAATATCCAAGAGTTCCCACAAGGGCAAAATCCATACCACCGGCAGTCATCGTCTTCAAATAGGTGTTCAAAAATCCACAAAACTGGAAATGGTTTACAACATAAACGCTGTCTAAGCTGCACCAATGCAACAGAAACACACAATCAACAATTAGTATAAAAGCCAATAAGTAGTATACTCGATACCCAGGTGACATACAATTAAATGGTCTGACAGCTCACAACGAATTGATTCCTAGCTGATCGAAAACATGAACTAAACTGAACTGCACAGAAAATAAACTGAACTGATCTGCCAGATTGCGCATGGTTTATATACAAATTTTATGGTTATTCCAATTTTAAAAGTTAGTTTATAAATTGCTAAGTTTCAGTATTAAAATTAAAAATGTAAAACCAAAATGTGTGGTAATAATTCTCAAAAATCTGGATTAGCCATGCCAATCCCTATAATATTCTATAATTTAGTTGTCCGGTAGAAATGTTAATAAAATAGTTTGATCCCAATTTATAAAATCAGTTTTGAAATGTACCACATCTACCAACTTGAAGTTTTGTAAGCACCACAATTTCAATTGTATAAGTTTGAGATTTCCAAATTAAACTTATAAAAGTACAACATCATTACAACAGTAATAAACTTTATATGAAGGAAAAGATTTTAAAAACACATTTCTAAGCTTTGATTGATTTTAATTAAATCTTCGATTTGATTATTTATAAATACAAACTTTTTCCACCAACAAAATAACTGCGCTTTTGATTCGCCATAAGTAATCTCAGGTTTATAAAAAGATACATATTTACAACCAGACATCAGTGAAGTAAACAACATGAATATATATAGACAAATTTTCATACATACATATGCGTACATGCCCCGAGATGTAAATACATATTCATCCCATCATCTACATCAGCTTACATATACATGCGTACGTATAGATCAATACGGTTATCACCAAAAATTATAAAAGTCAATTCGCGCTGTATAGAGAGCAGTAATAGTTACACACTGTTAATAATATGATTAAAAGATACATTAAGGTTAATATACATAATATTTTTTTAATTATTGTACTAAATAAATATTTGACATCTATAACTTAGTATACCTTTGCTATATCTGATTTCGGCGTTAATCTTCAATCGCTACTAACTAAGACTTGATCGATCACTGACATATGGGGTTTTATAAGTAAGCGTCAACTCTTTTGGCAGCGTTGATTATATTCAACCGGTATTATAACTGGTATCTTAAGAAATATTTTAATCAATTAACAATAATATACAAAGTTATTTTCACTATTAGAATTTCGGTCGACGCTACGCTTACTAAATTATCAAAAGACGATATCAAGTAAACGGTAATTTTTCTGCATTTGATGTCTCACATATGTGCATTTAAGTTATTCGTTCTCTGTTCATCCAATCACCGTGGTACGGCAATTCACTAAAGATCTCCGGTCCAACATTAATTTATGCAGCTGGCACGGCGTACCTTTAGCATATAGCCAGTCTATTCAATCAGACAAAATCTGATACGAACTCTGTAGGTTCTTGAAATTTCGCCGAATCATATGAAGCTTTTTAGAGACACACATCACTTTTGTCGAAACACTGCCAACACTTAAACATTAGCCAGCAGTATTATCAACAAAATAGTGCTGCGTCTCGGCGAATCCACTTGATTAGTTTAGTTCACCATTTACCATTTCATAATTATAGCATTTTAGTAGCTGTATGCGGCGTTCACGTTATGATGTCCCCTTAGTTTGGAACTTTTTACCCCATGTGGCTGCGACTATACAGTAACGACAGTAAGGGCCACACCCTCACTGTATAAATATTTTTAACGGTGTCCCACACACCGTCTAAATAATGTAGCTTAACATCACGGTATCAGCGACACCACCTAGCTACCCTTTTCTCGCGGAATGACGGTGTCACGGACACCATCTGTAGCTTATTTGATGTAGAAAACTATATTTAGTAATCGCATTGAAAAGAACACCAATACGCGTTGCTCGCTAATTTATGTAAAACCATTTTTTCTAAATAATTCATTTCATGCCTCATTTTGAAAATATCTGGATAGAAACGAGTCGTTAGGGAATTGGGGCAGTGAGCACAATTTTTTCGTTAATGAGCCGAAGGGGAAATATGTACACAGCCAAGCTGTACAATCTGAACATAGCGAATTATAATGAGACAGTTGATATGATTTCAGAAATGATTAAGGGGTATTTCTAAACATCATATTACATAAAAACAATCGACTTTATCCTAACTTCGATTTATATTTTTCCATGATATCATTTTACAAACATTTTAATGAAATATTTACGATAAAAGATGCACGTGCGTAGTCCGAATTATGTCATACTTTCAAACAGACTATCTAAATGTTTTGTCGTTCGTCTTGTTAGAGCAAATTTATACGAATGTAACACGAAAACTTTGCTAAATCGATTGTCTGCATCCTGGTCGAGCGGTATATTAGTTTCTGATTCACATCAATATAGAAACTTTACTTTAGAAAATCAGTACACTCATGGGATGGTAGAGGAGTTACTACTTAATTGTCGCACCCTTCCATAGTCGGTCCAAACGCTCGTCCCGTCCACATACAGGTCGTCCAACGGCCCTTCCCTGCTGTCCGCCAACAGGTCGTCCAGCAATCTCCTGCTTGCGTGCGAAATCATAGGTGGCGCCTAAGGTGCCGCACACTACCCTTCTCCGACCAACTGACTCTGCCTGAAAGGCCGAAGACTTCCTCCCCCTGAGGACCATCTACGCCCCTGGGACATCAATATGTGTAATACCGGAACTGTCTAAATGTTCTATCTTGTTACAGCAAATTTGTACGAATGTAACACGACAATGTCTCCTTCTTTGTTGGACCGATTGATCACAAGACTGCTATAAAATTGAAAGCAAAACCTGAACTTCCTTCCCGCAAAAATTAGCGATATTCATTGTCTGCGTCCTGGTCGAGCGATATATAGTTTGATTCACATCTATATAGAAATTTTACTTTAGAAAATCAGTATGCTCATGGGATGGACGACTAAGACGCCACGGAACTACCCTTCTCCGACCAACTGACCCTGCTTGGAAGGCCGGAGACTTGAGAACCTCATGAGAACCTGCGCAGCTTCTGGGACATCGGGAATATATGTGTAATACCCGACAGAAAGCGAATAGCTACCGTCAAGTCGCCGCGTTCTGTTTATCTTTTTCAAATCACTAAACATGTACCCGAAGTGTTACATGACCTATACAACGAATGCAGAGACATTACCTAAGCGCTGATATTTCAGTTTTCTAAAAAATACTTCGTAGCCCTTAAGTTTCAAACCAAATTATTTCC
The DNA here is from genome assembly GCA_030248225.1 of Trileptium ribeirensis. NCBI lineage: Eukaryota > Metazoa > Nematoda > Enoplea > Enoplida > Thoracostomopsidae > Trileptium > Trileptium ribeirensis. Next base: position 6,066 of record JASANE010005091.1, on the reverse strand, counting down.
AATACATATATGTGTAAAATCAATCATATACGATCATAGCAGCTAGGCATTAAGTGGTCCAATTCTACGCAATGCCGATATATATACAGTATAAGACGCTCAGATATCTAATACGATAGTCAACATTTCTTTATTTGTCACAATGATAACGCAGAAAACATATACATACTGTAAACAAACTATAACTCAAACAATCACTGGGAAAAGCCACTGTAATATTCTCCGGAAACTGGCAGTCAGCACTTCTATCAAAATAATGAAAATAATCAGTTATTTGCAATAGGGCAACTTGTGTGGAACTGATATTGTGGTGAACAATGCGTAGTAAAACAGTGTCCAAACCAAAATTTGTTATATTACGCAAAGAAAATTTTTAATGACGAGCTACAGTCCGCATAAAGTTACGGAAGATTATATTTCAGAATATCACTGTCATTTGTTACACTTTGGGGATAAGATGTGAGAGATATCGCAACTGATACTTCACGATGACATTTTGTCACGCTTATACAGCGAGGATAATAGTAAGTTCGTACATGGAAAAGTTCATTATAAAATTTGTTGATGAACATGACAATCCGTCATACTCATCGACTTTACTTTTCTAGAGACTTGGTAAATTTTCAGCTTATACCTTAAAGCATGCAGGAGGCATACATTGTCAAGATTTGCTGAGTGGTTATCGGCTTAGTTGCTGCCCCCTAAGAAACCTTTAATATAGCTAGTAACCCAGAGGACCTTGAAGTACTGTGCACTCTAGCCGGTAAGCTAAAAACGACCAGTATAATGTAAAGTGAAAATAGAACATGAAAATGAATAATGTAAATACATAAGTATTTCAGATCATCCTATTCTTCTACAGTCGTTACATTGAATTCTTGTTTCAACAAATTACGTAAGGTCGCATAGTATAACTTCGTTGCAAACACATTTTTCAAATTTAAAGCGATGGTAAGTACAGTCGCTCGACGTTATAGAATGTGTTGTTATACACTGTCATAATTGTTTGCCACTAATGTACTGTGTAAACTGAAATGTCATGAAAACGTTACCTAAGTGCGCGCATATTAATATAGCTGTCCAACAAGTGGAAACAAACTTTTTATATATTTACTATCAAACTGCAAGTAGGGATGACTGATTTCAATTCGATCACGTTGGACATTATTATCAGGTACAATAAAACAACATCAAACAGAATTTGCATTAAAAAGATACCATTACCCTAGTATTCAGTACGCATAGGATAGAATTTAACAATATAGAAAGCCTGTAATGTAATGATGTACAGAATTGTGTGAGTTTTGCTAGATTTAAGAAAATTTTAAAATTTTGGATAACCGAATACCGTGCTGAACAAAACATCTGTATCCGCGACTTTTTAAGTCGAACTTGCTAATGCGTCAAATAGAAATGCAATGAAAAGTGTGTCAATACCTTAAATAAGTTCTTAGTTTAACTAAGTTACTAACTAAACTCTTCTACCATTAACTAGCTTAATGTTCTAAATGTTCGCAGTAGTAGCGAGTATGTTTCAGCATTACAATTTTGAAAAATATTTAGTTGTGAACTGAAAAATTCTCCTATTAAGTTATTTAGGAAAATATCGCACTGCGCTGTAGACATCGCAAACCAAAAATTAAGGCCACGAACTGCGCATGCCGCAGCTTCGATCACATAGATACCACAATCGTTTTCGCCGGTCTGTTGGTTGGCAGATGTATCCAAAAAAATTTTCATGTTTCGTGCTGCCACCCTAACGAGTGTTTCTATCATGCTGATTCACCGAACAATAAACATGAGTTTCTCGGATAACACGTAAATAGTTCATAAAAAGTGATTGCCAATGCCTCGCATTTCCAGGCAGTACCACATTCGCCAGAATTAAAACTTTTTGTACCTCCCACGAGGATCGACTTATCGCAGTTTTTATTTCTTCGTTAAGGGTTAAAATCTGTGCCGGCGGAGTACCATCACGACAATAACGGTTCTTCCACGATACTGCGACCACAGGGTCAACTACACACCAGCCAACAATATTTGCATACAGCTTTAGCACCCCAAAAACAATATTATCTGTTAGTTAACGAGATGGCTGCAGTGAATTTATGTCGACGTTATCTATCGAAACACCGCCAAGAGTTTTTCTTTCGATCACAAGATATTTGCCACTGTTTTCACTATCTGAGGTAGCGACTAATGTATCCATAACTGGTACGTTATTGATCGTCTGCGAAATCGACAAAACAGTAGTGTCTTTAGATTGATTGTCACTGATTGTCAGATTGTTGCTGCGGTTTCCTAAATTACGCTGCAGTGTGTTGAGCGAACTGACTTCAAATTCAAAATCTAAAATGTATCAAATTAATTTATGAGATCCCAGATTTCTATTGCAACTTGTGCTAAAGTGTAACACACAACCTCCACTATGTTACACTATGCTCTAAATAAGTATATTTATTTGCTATCAAACACCGTCTGGGTGTAAACAGGTTTTTGACTGTGCCCATGAGACACAAAATTTGTAAACAATAATATTTCCTCAACCCCTAGAGCTATAAGAATGTTACATTTTTAGACATCTCGCGCTCATAATTTTCACTTGAAACTTGCCACAATTCTGACCCTCAACCTAAAAATTGGATTTTTCCTTAATTGGAAACTTAAATTCTAAAATTCTGCAACACTTTTAAATATTCCGCAAAGTAGTACATTTTGGCATACGATTGGAGCCTATGTTTGGACGATAGTCGAAAAAACGTTGGGTTTCGCAAATGACTGCAATTCTAGACTATATAAAAATTTGTTGGGCACAGCTCTCAAAAATTGGCGATATTTACTGTCTTGATTTGTACTTACACATTTGCTTTTGCAGGCCTATACCTACCCATCATTTGCATTCCATTGTCCACATGAGTTAACAACATTAGGCATTTTTTAATTTTGCTACAGAAAGGTTAAAATTTAGGAATACATTAAATTATTGGTAGTCTCCCGCTTTAGCCGTTGCTTCAGACAGATACTAGAGTTTTCTAAATCATCTCTCGCTAATGTAACAACGTAAAATATACGTACCATTATATATTTTAATGATATCCCCGACACCCTGTGTCGACTGTTTTCTCGTGACGAGGTTTGTCTCATGTTTCGTTCTACCTTGGCGGCACTGTGATTAAGTTCGTGGTTCCAAACTGCCTCGAAAGTACCTGGGGAAAGCGAACTGAAGGGCTTCTGAATCGAATTGGAGGCACTTAGGGGACGAGAAATTTGGTTTCGTCGGGGTACCTATTCTGCACCAAACGAACAAGGATTTTCTAGGGGCCATGAAATGTGTGCATGCCGTTCAACAGGTAAGCATTGTTTATAAAAAACTTCAACCTATTGTACTTATTGAAGATCGCACTCCCGCGTTAAAATTCTCTGCTTCAAAATATGATTATGTACCGTCAAAGATTTGTAAACTTTATCAACTGAGATTGGATCATATTTATTAAACAAAAATTAACCTAGGACATAAAACCGGGATTCCGAATTATATGCTACAGACACGATGCCAGGAGCATGAGCATGACACATTGTCTTCCCGTTTAACCGTTGAGTTTTGTACAAAACACTACAAAAATAAGTATTTTTCAGTGCAGAGCGCTAAAATAGCTAACCAATAAATCGCCTTAGAAATGCTGCCGATATTTCTCTAATTAAAATTATAGACCAAACGATAACCAAAAAATTTTCCAGGCTCTACAATGTTGCCTCATACTGGTCATTTACTTTGCCCTAAAATTTTGTCTAACATTTTTAAATTTTTGCACGTGCAGTAGTCGAACCTCTGCAGAGTGCTCGCCACCCCACGGAGGTACGCAGCGCTCAAAAAGAGGAGGAAGGGGAAGGGCGGAGTGCGGCATCGTAGGGGAGAGGGCAAGGAGGTGTGGAGTCCACGATATGGACTTTAGATGCAGCCTGTGTAAGAATTCCAACCTCATCTACTAGCTAAAATGACCAAAACTAGCTAAGGGATCATTCGCAAATCTGGTCGTGTATTTACCTGGGTTTCGCAATCTGCTTGGTGAGGTGTCACATCAAAAACGGAGACAATTATCTCGAAGCAGCTCACCGTAATCTACAACTTTGCTGAGCATTAGGTTTTGTGAGATAACGCACCGGTCAACTGTTGGCCCGAGCATGGTCAATAATGCACCCTTTCCCAAAAATATAGATTTTTAAACTTTCGTAATTTTTTTTGCATTATTGTATTTTCAAACGAATGCATTTGATCATGCTGAATACGATGGTTTTACAATTATAGTTTGACTTGATGATACACTTTTCATTGACTTTGAAGGTATTAAGAACTCGATTTCCAGGATGTGATCTGTCAACGTTTTTGGATCATGTATGGCTTCTGTGGTATTAAGAATAGTGTAATAGTAAAATAATAGCAAAATTAAAGGGCACATCATCATTTTCGCTAGCTCCGTTTCAACGGACTACAATATCCAATGTCAAATTGTGATATATAGATAGTAAAAATCAACTAAAAATAAAAAATCTATGAATCACAAAAATCGTATCATCATAAGCATCCAGAAAAAGCGGATTATCAACGTGTTATTTGGTCATACTGAGTAAAAATCGTCCAATAAACTAGAGGTTTATCAAAACATTAAAATGTTTCCGACACAGTGTCTACCGTGTGTCTGGAATTTTGTGGCGTACATAAGTTCCAAACAGTTTTGAAATTATAAAATAGACTCCGCACTAGATGATCATACCACCTATCCAACATATCGAGAAACCTGTAAAACAGTTCTAAAAGCACTGAAAGCAATACATAACAGAAATTGAAGACAGACTATTTTCTACATCATCGATCCTAAACCTACTAAAAGCCACCGAAAGGAAAAGGCATGAGATATTCATGTTAAACTCAGATAACCAAATTGTCTTATTCAGCTTACCGAAAAATGTGTTTATATACAACTCTTGATGTCGTATATGTAATACACAGCCGAAGAAATGAAAATAGACATTTTGAAAATAAGCGTTCGACGACCGCAAACTCATTAAAACCCCATGAAAAATAAGCTAAGTAAGACTCTAGATAACAAACACAAACATCATCGTATTTTGTATTTTGCTTGCTTAATTACCTACCAGACACTAGTTCTAAGGTTGTCGGCTGACGTGGCTAGGTTGTCTCTGTGGGGATACACCAAGAGAGTAACCAAAAAATTTTCCAGGCTCAACAATGTTGCCTCATAGTGGTGATTTACTTAGCCCGAAAATTTTCCTAACATTGCTAAATTCTGCGCGTGCCGTAGTCGAACCTCTAGAGAGTGTTTGCCGCTCCACGGGGAATGCAGCGCTTAAAAGGAGGGGAAAGGCCGGGGTGCCCGCAGCGGAGAGGGCAAGGAGGGTGTGGCGCCTTGTGGAGAGGGTGGGGATGTGGCGGCTCAGGATGGGGTGTTAGGAGAGGAGGGTGCAGCGCCTCGAAAGGAAGGTGAGATGGTAAGATACCTCGGAGAGATGTGCGGCGCGACGGCAAGCGTGGGGGTGCGGCGTTCCGGGGACTGGGGTGCGAACGCCTCTGGGGGCAGTGGGTCTGGTCTCTCGGTAGGGTGATAGTGAAAGGCAGCACCCTGGGGGGTAGCAACACCTCGCGGCTGCGGGAGGGGAGTTAGCAGCGCCTCGGTCAATGCAAATTTTTTGCTATTTTGGCTAAGACATCCCGAAATATTTTCATTCGGGCCCAAAAAATTTGAAATTTTCTTTTTGCACATATATATCTATGAAACAGGAAATGAAACTATGCTGTACATGAATATAACTCAAAAATCTATGCAGATAGTGCCTGACAGAGTGTATGTGCATAGGCTTTTAAGGGTATCAGCTACACCCTCAAGAAGACAACAAAAAGGAGATGGTCTTGCAAGCACCATCAGAAAACAAAAAAAACCCTAGCTATATACCCTTATAAAATTTTATTAAAAACAATACAGTGTGAAAGACACTGTGTTATGTATAGTGTGCCTCACACTGTCTGTGGTACATAGGTTCCAAACAGTG
>JASANE010005090.1:0-11197 GCA_030248225.1 Trileptium ribeirensis | reverse complement strand
CATGCTCACTCCCAGCGGCCTAGCGCACCGGTCATGTTCACGATTCTGATTGGACAGACGTTATAATGTTAGAAAAAATAGCTTAGACCGGTAGGGCAACTGACATGCTCATTCCCAGTGGCCTAGCGCACCGAACATGTTCACGATTCTGATTGGACAGACGTTATAATGTTAGAAAAAAATAGATTAAACCGATCGGGCAACAGACATGCTCATTACCTGTGGTCTAGTGCACCGTTCTTGTTCACGATTCTGATTGGGCAGACGTTATAATGTTAGAAAAAATAGCTTAGACCGGTAGGGCAACTGACATGCTCATTCCCAGTGGCCTAGCGCACCGAACATGTTCACGATTCTGATTGGGCAGACGTTATAATGTTAGAAAAAATAGCTTAGACCGGTAGGGCAACTGACATGCTCATTCCCAGCGGCCTAGCGCACCGAACATGTTCACGATTCTGATTGGACAGACGTTATAATGTTAGAAAAAATAGCTTAGACCGGTAGGGCAACTGACATGCTCATTCCCAGTGGCCTAGCGCACCGAACATGTTCACGATTCTGATTGGGCAGACGTTATAATGTTAGAAAACTAGGGGGGGGGGGGGGGGGGGGAGAGCTTAGACCGGTAGGGCAACTGACATGCTCACTCCCAGCGGCCTAGCGCACCGATCATGTTCACGATTCTGATTGGACAGACGTTATAATGTTAGAAAAAATAGCTTAGACCGGTAGGGCAACTGACATGCTCATTCCCAGTGGCCTAGCGCACCGAACATGTTCACGATTCTGATTGGGCAGACGTTATAATGTTAGAAAAAATAGCTTAGACCGGTAGGGCAACTGACATGCTCATTCCCAGTGGCCTAGCGCACCGAACATGTTCACGATTCTGATTGGGCAGACGTTATAATGTTAGAAAAAAACTAGCTTAGACCGGTAGGGCAACTGACATGCTCACTCCCAGCGGCCTAGCGCACCGAACATGTTCACGATTCTGATTGGACAGACGTTATAATGTTAGAAAAAATAGCTTAGACCGGTAGGGCAACTGACATGCTCATTCCCAGTGGCCTAGCGCACCGTACATGTTCACGATTCTGATTGGGCAGACGTTATAATGTTAGAAAAAATAGCTTAGACCGGTAGGGCAACTGACATGCTCATTCCCAGTGGCCTAGCGCACCGAACATGTTCACGATTCTGATTGGGCAGACGTTATAATGTTAGAAAAAATAGCTCAAACCGGTAGGGCAACTGACATGCTCATTCCCAGTGGCCTAGCGCACCGATCATGTTCACGATTCTGATTGGACAGACGTTATAATGTTAGAAAAAATAGCTTAGACCGGTAGGGCAACTGACATGCTCATTCCCAGTGGCCTAGCGCACCGAACATGTTCACGATTCTGATTGGGCAGACGTTATAATGTTAGAAAAAATAGCTTAGACCGGTAGGGCAACTGACATGCTCATTCCCAGTGGCCTAGCGCACCGAACATGTTCACGATTCTGATTGGGCAGACGTTATAATGTTAGAAAAAAACTAGCTTAGACCGGTAGGGCAACTGACATGCTCACTCCCAGCGGCCTAGCGCACCGATCATGTTCACGATTCTGATTGGACAGACGTTATAATGTTAGAAAAAATAGCTTAGACCGGTAGGGCAACTGACATGCTCATTCCCAGTGGCCTAGCGCACCGAACATGTTCACGATTCTGATTGGGCAGACGTTATAATGTTAGAAAAAATAGCTTAGACCGGTAGGGCAACTGACATGCTCACTCCCAGCGGCCTAGCGCACCGAACATGTTCACGATTCTGATTGGACAGACGTTATAATGTTAGAAAAACAGTTTAGTCCTGTAAGGAAACTTACATTGTCGTTCCCAGCGACATAGCGCATCATCCACGATCACGATTCAGATTGGGCAAGCATTCTAAGTCCTTAAGATAATGTTTCAGCCCATCCTCTTTGTTTATAATCTGTAAAGCCGCCTGAAATCTTATTCATGTTGAATATTGATTTGCAAGCTGAGACGGTTTAGATGCTGGCGATTGCCATACCCCGTTGCTCGCGCGAACCCGTTTGCTGCCATAATTTGAAAGCGTTCTAACGCCGGTGACTGAAAGTACTTGGGCATCGCAAGTTCTTTAAAAGTGATGAGGGCCGGTGGTTTACATTCATTTTGATATTTTTTTACCTTTGAACCAAACGCATACTGGTAACCTGAATGTCAGTGTAACGAGGTTTGCATCAGTCAGCAAAAGGCAGAGATCCCTCCTCTTGCTACGTCCCTGTGAACCAAACGCATACTGGTAACCTGACAGTCAGTGTAACAAGGTTTGCATCAGTCAGCAAAAGGCAGAGATCCCTCCTCTTGCTACGTCCCTGTGAACCAAACGCATACTGGTAACCCGACAGTCAGTGTAACGAGGTTTGCATCAGTCAGCAAAAGGCAGAGATCCCTTCTTTTGCTACGTCCCTGTGAACCAAACGCATACTGGTAACCTGAAAGTCAATGTAACGAGGTTTGAATCAGTCAGCAAAAGGCAGAGATCCCTCATCTTGCTACATCCTGGTGAACCAAACGCATACTGGTAACCTGAAAGTCAATATAACGAGGTTTGCATCAGTCAGTAAAAGGCAGAGATCCCTTCTTTTGCTACGTCCCTGTGAACCAAACGCATACTGGTAACCTGAAAGTCAATGTAACGAGGTTTGAATCAGTCAGCAAAAGGCAGAGATCCCTCATCTTGCTACATCCTGGTGAACCAAACGCATACTGGTAACCTGAAAGTCAATATAACGAGGTTTGCATCAGTCAGCAAAAGGCAGAGATCCTTCATCTTGCTACATCCTGGTGAACCAAACGCATACTGGTAACCTGAAAGTCAATGTAACGAGGTTTGCATCAGTCAGCAAAAGGCAGAGATCCCTCCTCTTGCTACGTCCCTGTGAAAGTGTATAACAAAATCTCGAACAACGTGCAGAATTTAATTTTGACAAAATGAAACGAAATTATTAAAGTCTGGGTTTCATTAGTATGTCCAATAATTAATAAAGTTTAATAATTATTGAAACCAAATGAATTTTTACACTTTATTTGTAGCTCTGGTCGCTATAATTTTAAATTTTTAATAATTTTTAAATGTATTTTTAATGCAGAGATGTAATTAATCAATGTTGAAAATATTTGAACTAATAATGAAAAATTCATTTGATACCGCAATAATTTAATATATAATAATAATTTTGACGTATTTTGATAGTTCCATAGTGTCGTATTTTGGCTGGAATATTTTGCTTTAGAGCGACCGAAGGATAGGACAGATAAATAAATTTTGAACAATTGGGGTGGCGAATTTACATTCACCAATTTAAACCTGTAGAAAAATATTAACCAAATCGTTTTAATGATTCCTGCACATTAGAAAAAGTAATTTATTGTGAACTTTAATATATTTCAATATTTATTTATTTATTTATTTATTTATTTATTTATTTATTTATTTATTTATTTATTTATTTATTTATTTATTTATTTATTTATTTATTTACTTATTTATTTATTTATTTACTTATTTATTTATTTATTTATTTATTTATCTATTTATTTTTTATATATACATATATTTCAATTTTTCTCTGTTTTTTTGTGCAGTTTAACAATTGATGAAAGACTGCTAATTATTACAGTGGTCTGCTACTTTATTAAAATAAACTTTAAACGCTATATTTGAGAAAACAAAATAAATGTTTACATGTATTCAAAGGTTTAATCTTTCATTGCAAAACACCGGCATTCGAACCCGGCTTTCTAGCTTGCAAGACTAGCGCGCCACCATTACACTATAGGCCCTGATCAACTCGCGTTGAAGATACGCCGTTTACGCAAGCGTAGTGAGACGGTAAAATATTGCTTTACAGAATCATAAAATTTTTTGACGCAAAATCCAAAATGTATAATTTCACTCACTTTGTAAACACTAAGTTGTCTAAACAGCTAAAAATAGCCGTCATTTAATCGTTTCGTTACGGTTAATACTTTTGGTCTCTTCCACCATTCGTGCTAAATTAGAATTAGTAAAAAATTGTATAAATAAAATGATTCTTCGTATTTTGTTTTTAATTCTGCGTTTAAAAAATTGAAAAAGTTCGCGTACTTCGTGTGAGGTTCGATAATATTTACATTCGATGATGTTGGCTCTTTGCTTTAACACGTTCAAAGCGAATGTGTTTTGAGTTCAGAATACTCGAATTTTTTGAAGAGGTGTTTCACAACTGCAGTTGACATTTCAACAGATTTAAGCACATCATTAAATTACAATACGCAAAAATAGCAGCATCAGACAAAATTCAGCAACCATATACCATTGACATTGTGTTTGCGTCGGAAAAGGTGTTTCGCAATTGCATGTGCCATTTCGCAGTGCTAAATTACAGTGATCAAAAATTACAGCATTAGACATAATCCATCAATCATCTCACATTGAAACGTGGTTTAATATAATTATAAATAAAATGATGTCTGGGTTACAGCCCTACACGGTAACTATTAAATGTCATAAAACATTTAGTATAGCAATTACCAATGAAATCACCAATTTTATTACTTAGGATTCAAAAAGTAATACATATAAAAGCGTGTTCACACGCTCAAATTTTTTGCTCAAATTTTGATCAAAATTTGAGCTCAAATTTTGATCAAAATTCGATAGCATCTTTTTTGCTTGTTTGGTAGGTTTGAACATGTGAACACTGTTCAAACTTTTCAAGAATAATCCTGTAACTAATCATGGACGAGAGGTATTACCTGAAAAAGTTTTTGCTCAAATTCTGATCGCAAATTTTGAAATATTACCATTTTTCTTTAAAAATTACTGTTAAATTTTGATCAAATTTTGAGCTCGAAATTTGAGCAAAAAGTTTGAGCGTGTGAACACGCCTTAAGTGTGTGCCTCGTGTGGGCGACAAGAAAAAACGCAATAAGCGCAAAAAAACTTACTCCTGCTACATCTAGAAAACGGATGGATAAATTTCGATAAAATTTTTGTTTATTCGATAGCTAAAGTGATGGCAATGTGCCCTTTAACTGAAAGTGAATAGCTCCGATTTAATCTTCCGGGACAAAAAAAGAAAAAAGGTTTTAAGGGTTCTTTGTCAAATTTGGCCGTACGGGTACCAAGATTTCATAGCACATTCATCGCAACACAGGCTACGCAGCGAAAAATACAGAATCAGCTCATCGATACCTACAATATTGCTGATCAAGACTTTTTTTGTGAGACCACGCTATGGGCTACTGTGCGCCTTATGGTTCGCTGAAGTATTTCCCGAAATTGGGATGGTTTTTAGTTTTAGCTTGTTATTGCGTGTTTTGCCTTGCAATGAACGCCTATTAGGTTATCAAGCACGCTGGATACGATGGTTTTGCTATCTAGAGCAAAACTTAACTGTATTATATCTTTTAATGAGCTTCAAAGGTTTTACGGTCGACGAACCCGATATTCCAAGTGTAGCTTGTGACATTTGTTTAGTAACGCATGGTTTAGTTCCGGAGTATCAGGAATCGCATATATGTAGGTTTTTCTGGACGATGAATACAATAATTTGGTTATCTAAAGTCCAATACGAATATTTCTTATCTTTCATTTTCATCGGGTTCAGGGTCAATGGACCTGATTTCCAAAGTATAGTCTGTCTTCAAATGTTTAGTGCGTGGCATCAAAAATATTCTATACGTATAGAAATTTTTCTGTATTCTGAATACCATGAGTTGTTTATATAGAAATCAGAATGAATATTTCGTGCCTTTTCATAGGTTTTTATGGAGTTGGTGTAAATGCACCTGATGTTCAGAATATAACCTGGGGGTATGTATTGTATACAGGGTTCCAAGAACAGTTTTCCAGAGGATTTGGTGTGGTATGTACATCAAATACAGCCTGTTCGAGTTGATTACGCAAAATGATGACCTAATAAATAATACCCTTGCACTAGTACCCATTTTAGTCCCGCATGTGAGATACTAGTATTTTCGATGAATTCGAACGTGTGAACAGTGTTCAAACTTTTCATGGATATTCATTTAGCCAATTAACGACGAAGATGTGTAACTAGAAAAAAGTTTTAGCTCAATTTTTTGTCGGAAGTTTTGAACCATCGCAATTCGCTAACTTTTTTTATTACAAATTACAGCCTAATTTTGACCAAAATTTTGAACGCGTGAACACACTACCAAATATTAATTTATTTCCTTTGGCTCCTGCTGTGTTAGCTTTGAAGCGTTCAAATTTCATGTGATATATGAATCAAACTTATTAATTTTATTATATACTATAATATATTTCCATAGTTATGTGTGCGATTTTTTAATTATGAAGTTAAGCTGCAATTATCTAAAACACTCCACAAAGTGAGCGATTACAAGGCAATATGTCGTCATCTTGTATCCGTGTATACATATTTTCAAATATTAGCCGAAAAGTTAGGATTTCGTGGCTCAAAGTTGAAAAAATCTCTTCACTCACCGACACTTATATTAAGCTTATTAAAAATTTGGCCCATGTCATCGTTATTGGCCTGACGTTGTAACGTTAGAGAAAAGAACAGCTTAGAGCGGGGGTTAGCTGCAGCCCCCTGACTTAGGCTTATGCTTAGTACATTGCTCATATAGGATATTAGCTTAGGCTAAGACTAAGGCTTATGCTTAGTATATCTAGAACGGCATAGCATGCATTTTACTTCCGCCTCTAAAGGTTACATTGGTCAAAAAATTCTATCAAATATTTGATGAACTATATATGCCTAAGTTAATGGCTTTACCTTACTAGATGTATTCGTTTAGGTAAATTCTCTAATGTTTTAAATAACTGCTACAGTGATTAAGAATACAATGCCAAGCACATGGCGTAACAATGGATTGCTCAATATCGCAAGGTTAATTGTTTAAAATTCAATGCAAATACATTAAACATTGTAGTTAAGTGATTAAGTTATAAATAAAGCATATATCATAGCTTCCCAAGAACCTTTTGTTCAGGGAAAGGCATAGATGGGATCAGCGGGGTAAGGTCTAAGGAGGCAACCGAAGATTTCCATCACTTCCTCAATTTTTTTCTCGTTATTTTACTTTTTTCACAATTTTACCGTAAACTTTTTGTAATACGCTAAAAAATGTAAACGTTCCCGGCATGGGAGGGGATACGAAACCTCTTGGGATTTCACTATTAGAGGGTGTGATCCCTGCCTCCTAAGGGACACTCTTATTATTTTATAACTATCTATGAACACCAGTTTATAATACTTTAATATGAAAACTTTACGATATTTGGCCATACCTATGACTATTCACCGTATCTTTCGTGGTTTCTTCGGGACTATCAATTCAAGTGTTCTGATGAATATCTATACAAGAATATTTGAGGATATATCACTAAGGATTTATGGCAAAGTCCGACTATGCTTCTTTCACAACGTCATTGACGTCCGTCGAAGATTCTTTGTCGGCGTCCGTTCAAGCTTCTTTATCCACGTCAGTGCTAGCTTCTTTGCAGGCTTCCGTCCAAGCTTCTTTGTCGACATCCGTCCAAGCTTCATTGTCGGCGTCCGTCCATACTTCTTTGCTAAAGTCCGTCCAAGCTTCTTTGTCAACGTCGGTGCTAGCTTCTTTGTCGAAGTCCACCCAAGCTTAGGTTTAGGCTTAGACTTAGAGAAACAAAACGTTATGCGATCATTTGAGGAGAAATGTTGATATGATATACTAGGGTGGTGAAAATTTGACATGATATATATATTTTTTAGAAATTATTAAACCCATATACGTTCAAAATAGTACAGGTATTCTACTGCTGATTCCTATAATAATACAGTGCCAGTGATTATAGTGCGCTTGCGTCAACTTAATGAACTCAATACTGTAAAATTTGCATGAACACGTCATAAAATTTTGAGCTTTCTGGCTAATGATGTTTTGAACTGTCTCTATAGTGACGTTTTCTGTATGACTGTTTTTGTTTGTCTCTTGAAATTAATACCATTATTTGTGTCTATTTTTTTCTGTTTAGGCTCCAATAATACTTTAATAAAATGTGACCTTTATTATGTCATACCTGTTATACACGCTTATTGAATGTACTGTGCCAGGCTCGACGTAAAATATTTAGGCTACCCTCATTACGACTCAAATTCGCATCGGCACATTGTAATATTTTGAGCTGTCTCTATAATGACGTTTTCTGTATTACTGTTTTTGTTTGTCTCTTGAAATTAATACCATTATTTGTGTCTATTTTTGTGATTAGGCTCCAATAATACTTTAATAAAATGTGACCTTTATTATATCATACGTGTCATACACGCTTATTGAATGTACTGTGCCAGGCTCGACGTAAAATATTTAGGCTACACTCATTTCGACTCAAATTCGCATCGGTACATTGTAATATTTTGAGCTGCCTCTATAGTGACATTTTCTGTATAACTGTTTTTGTTTGTCGCTTGAAATTAATACCATTATTTGTGTCTATTTTTTGTGATTAGACTCCAATAATACTTTAATAAAATGTGACCTTTACATATCATACATGTCATACACTCTTATTGAATGTACTGTGCCAGGCTCGACGTAAAATATTTAAGCTACGCTCAAATACATATTTTTTGTACAATATTTTGACATACATTCAATTAACACTCAAGTGCTTATATCATAGATCATGGGTGCCCATTTAGTGGTAGGTGGCCTTCCCCAGAGGGTTGGACCCCCTTAAGCCAAATTTACCCCTCGGCAAGCACCCTCCCCTCCGCCTCACAACATCTTGCCCCACCACCTCTCAGGGCCGAAGGCGTTCGGAACATTTTGGGAAAACTGACAGAAATTAGGAAAAATTTGGAAAAATGTATACATTAGAGACTGCATCAGTTACATATTTTTGGACCCGACCCGACAATTCGTAGACCCGACTCGATGCGACAGCAATCTTTCAAGATAAATATTCTATATGTGCTGCATGAGACATCAGGCATGAAAACATTGAAAGACCGTTTAAAAATATGTGTTCGCGTTCCTGTATATTTTGTGCTGTAACTATACTTATAGGCTATTTGATCACAGCTGGGTCTGCCAAATCTTAAGTTGCGATTGTGCCATATTTTGTGTTGCATGCAGATAGAACATGATATTAAGCAGCATTAAGTAGGTCACAGCTGGACACGAATTTGACCCGATGGACCGATTCGGGTGTATGACCCGACTCGAGCCGATCCTACACGTCACTACCTGTACCTGGCCCGCAGCGGTCTCAAATTTACATGGTCTAACTTATAAATACTTAGGCAAAATCAGACTGTTCGGCGTCGCAAGAGTTGTGTTTCGATTTCGTCATGGTTATACAAACATGTTGAGTGTAATTTCACGGCAACACTGTGCGCTTGTACATCATACAAATCGGGTTTTATCCAATCACGGCACACTTGCGTATTTTACAACAAGAGGTTTCGCTAGGACCCTTAGGTCTACAGCTTAACCTTTGCCATATATAACGAGTCAGAAACCAGTGGGATGCGCATAAGTTCTCTGAAGAATTAACTTACAACCGGGACGGAATAAGTAACACAAATATACCCACAAGCATGCATTATACATCTATGTAAAAAACCGAAGCAAGCAATCCACTTTGACAGTTGATAGCAGAACTTTGAATATAAATACTGGGATGCAGGTACAGAATGGCTGTGTCGGGGCAGAGACGGTAGTGATGGGCTTCTAATTGAGAGCAGTTGCTGCCTTTCCCGTCGGCAGGCGACTGTCGTGTGTGCAAGTACCACCAAATAGGGCCAAATTGTTTGTCCCTACGTTGGATGGTCAGGTGATTAGGAGCGGAGATTTCGTCCTTCATACTGCTGGAAGTGTGGTAAATAGATGTGTTCGCCGGTGTCATAAAATCTTGTGGTTCCGGGCGTTGTAATTGTATTCGTGGTCCACAGGCGTAAGCGACCTTAATTAGTGTGTCGAATTCCTCAACTTCTGGTAAACCACCGTATCTTTTCCTCGCAGTTGTAGGCAGAGTTTGAGGTCTGGTGTTGGGGATCAGTTGTGCCAGCAAGTGGCGCCGGGTCGAGCTTTCGCTTGCCGCGCCAGGGGCGGGCGGTGTCGGAGCAGTCGGTGGCTCGTGCGGTAGCGTAGGTCTAATAGATGGATCAGGGGCTGCTGGGGGTCCAGGGGCAGAATCACTTACTGGTTCTTGAGTGGGGACTGCTTCAGTCAGCAGTCCAGGTGCAATTGGTCCAAGCGCCTTCCAGGGCATCTCGACTCCTTTGGGCCATGGGTCATCGATGTCTCCACAGAAAAATGAAACGCGTTGGGTGTGCATAGGAGGATTGCCGTATTCCTGGTCCTCGAACATACGGTAGAAGCGTTCCCGAACGTATTGCGGGTGGTAGGGAGACAGGAGCGTCTGGAGGAAGTCCCCATTAATTGTCGCGTAAGTCGTTTCCAAACTTCCTGAGTAGGGAATCGACGGGGCGGTTTGGCAGGAGCTTTGCCCTTGCCGTAATCCTGTCCTTTCACAGCTACAGCAACCATTCGAGGGTGGTCCTGCTCGTCGTTATCGGCTTCGTCAGCGGAGTCGGAGAAGTCCACGTCATGTCGGGGATCGCGTGAAAGTCCATCTGCGTTGGCATTAGCCTTACCAGGTGGATATTCAATGTTGAAGCCACCGAATTCGTGAGTAACTCATTTCGCCATTGGGCCAGGCGGGAATTTCGCGGTGGTCTTTCGAATAATGCCTTAAGTGGCTTATGGTCAGTCTCGAGGCGTCGGAATTCGTGTTTAACAAGGGGGGAGTAGTGCCTGAAATGGAGAGCGGCCCATCTGATAGCGAGGGCTTCGGTCTCGATGGCCGGGTCTCGGGGTTGGTAGTCCACTAGTGATTTGCTGCCGCGTGAAGCGATAGGCAATGTCCCTTTATCGGTCTTTTGCGAGAGTACGGCTCCTAAAGCATATCCTGAAGCGTCCGTTTGTCTAACTGAAGGGTTTGGAAAAGTACGGGGTAGATGAGTCGTGGTTCTTGTACTAGCGCTTTGCGTAGCTTTACCGAATGCTTCCTCGCATTGCGGTGTCCCTTTGAATTCGTTGTCCTTACGTCGGAGAGCATTGAGTGGTTCGCAGACTTAGAAACATGTGGTATGA
>JASANE010005088.1:0-10203 GCA_030248225.1 Trileptium ribeirensis | reverse complement strand
AGTAATGTTTCGAATTTATTTGACATTGAGGAGTTCACTAGGTGCATGGCATTAACTTTTTCAGATAAGACGTTCCAAATATCGCTTACATGTGTTGCAAAAGGCTGTTTAGCTATGTTAGTTTCAAATTTCTTAGTGCGGAGTTGAGAACAGGAACTGTGCTTTATAAAGCAAATCACATAATTTACTTATTTTTTGCAATTCTGATTTATAGGTGCATGGTATTTCATACTAATTTTCGTTTAGCAAGCCATTAAATAAAATTTGCTCGATGTGTCTACTTTCTCAAACATATCAGATCACGTCTGTTAAACTTAACTAAACTTAGAATTTTTTGCCAAATGGCGGCTGGGGAATGCTTCCGGCTACTGCTCTGTTAATGAAATTTTGAATAAACATAATACTATATACACTGGTTATATCAACATTACATATTCGCGTAATGTCCAACCAAGTGAGCGTTCCGTTATATCTCGTTATGAATCACCTTTAAATAATGTTATCTTTATAACACTTGTAATAGTAGTAATTTTCATCACAAATAAGGGTCACATAGGTTTAATCCTTTGCCTAAAATTATTAAGCACTACTTGTTATTAAGTAATTTATATTTTGGCCAAAAAGAATATATTTTAAGAAAAGATACTTTACTATGACGCTTGGGTCATTGGAATTAACTGTAAAGCAAGTTGCGGTGTAAACCATGAATGCTGCTGGCTGCCGAGAAATCAATGGGAAATAAAAATGTTTTATTTGAAATAAACGTTGGATTTTGTAGAACAACTAAATACAACTGTTACTCATGCTGTATATCTGTGTAATCACCAATGAATCCTCTGTGTATTTTTCTGCTTTTAAGTCATGGCAAACATAACTTAATCAAACTGCTCCGTAATCGTTCCTGCGATTTTGCAGTACTTCAATGCACTTGAACCAAATTATGTGCTTTATGATGTTACCAAGTGTCGTGTGAATAATAATCATTAGCTGAATCCAGCTGTGCTGTGTAGTTTTTCACATTGCCTTCCGTCAACGCTTCACTAGATTTAATTCCGTCGAAATGGAATGATATTAACTTTTACAAATTCCATACAATACGGCTTCAGTGCAGAACGTGTCCCTAGAAACAGCCGTTCTTGCACTATTAATAGCAACATATTGTCCAGCTTTTTTATAATTTTGTTAATTTAAGTTGCGAAGAAGCCGCTTTTTATTTCGTCATTTTGCATGACAAGCAGTTGGAAATTGTTTGCAAACTCGACGCCTAATCTAATAATAGGATTGTTAAAAATTGTTTTTGACACGTAGGTATTTTTCCCGTGTGCTCTATTAGTCAAAATTTGCGTAAATTTTTTCATAACTGGGAATTCAGGTAGCAACAAACCCTTTTCACAAAATTATGCACGATAAAAAGCGACATTCATTGAGGATTTGTGGACGATTGTACAGATGATATAATTTTTTTGACATTGAAAATTAATTCTGCGGCACTATTAAATGTTTTTCACAACTGAGAATTCAAGTATCGGTAAGATCCGCTAATGTAACAAAGTAAGCGCCATAAAATGTGACATTCATTAATGTTTTACGGTTGGCTGTATAGAAGATTTAAGTCTTGGTAATGGTGCATTAATCCTATGCCTATCGTAAACGTTTTTCACAACTGGAAATTCAGATAGCAACAAACAGCCGTTAATTTGATAAAGTAGAGCGTTAAAAATGTGAAATAAATATAGATTTTGCGGATGATTTAATTATGCGACACTGTTGATCTTAGCGGTGGTCGATAACCTGAAAACATAATATCACGTTTCTTGGGGATATTGCGTTCGTGAAGATATTTCATATCGGAAAATTGTTTGATATTTGGTGGAACAAACAAAACAAATTGTAGAGGTTTGATTTGTGTAATAACTAAAGTTGACAAAATGGTATCTATACATTTTGAAATAAAACATATATGCATAGAAATATACAAATTATATATTTGTATGTATTATATATATTTACATGTCTAATTTTATATATACTATATTGTTATATATTTGTGTGCGTTATAAATGTTATATATACTTTTACAGTTATATATTATATACGTATGCTTAAATATGGCAAATATATCTCATTTTGTCCAGTCTTGATATGCCTACCTTTTACAATTTAAGTATTAAGTTTTGATATCTTTATTATTTGGCAGCCCAGGTCAAAATGCGTTACCCACATTTGATAGAGGCACACTTATGCAAATATATGTTGAAATAAGCATTTGATAAAAGCATACTTTTTGGTTCATGTATGTTTTAAAATAGCACATGTATCTCAGTTTTTATGTGATTTGAAAAGCCTTTATTTTTCAACTAAGTGTCAAGTTTTGACTGTGTTTTATTTGTGAGAGTGCATAAATGTGTAGACCGCATCTGATGCAAATACATTTCAACCAGCGTCTATTATTACAAACATAGGCTTTCAACAGAATTTTCAGCGCCATCATAACCCTTATACTGTTATTGACACGCAGGGTTTATATTAAAGTTAAAGCTTTTTAGCGAACTGATTAGCCTGACTCCGTAACATCCATTTTTTTCATCGACCTTTGTGATTTCTTAAATATGTTTTAAAAAGACATCTAATTAGTTTTTGACATTCTCGAGTTGGAACGCGAGTCATTTGTGCTCAAACCGCCGCAGCATAGAATAGACTATGCTTTTCATCATGACGCCTGAATCTTGATTGTATACGCACAAGTACCTATCATTACACAGGTGGAATAATCATCCATACTGGCGTCCTGAACAGTTAGCCAGACATTAATAACATCCGTCAAGCAAACGAATATTCAAATTCAAAATGATTTCTAAACGTTCTGTAATACCGGCCGCACGTTGTAACACATCTATACCAGCTACCACTCTTCTAACATACTCCGTATCGGTCTTCCAAATAGACAGCCGATCAACCATAACCGCCATCACACAAACAAATATTCACACGCTAAATAGATTTCTAAATGCTTTATACCACCGGCTATGTGGCGCGACATATCTTGACCAGAAACAAGCAGTATTATAATGTAAAATTTAATCCGAAATTACATATCTAAACTTAAGCATCCATTCCCAAAGCCCGAGGTCTCAGGAGGTAGCCGCGGTCCTTGGAGAATCGGCTGTCGGCCTCCCTGAGAAGGGTTCCAATACCTAAGGGGATAATCCCAATCCCTGCATGTGAGCATGTATGATCTTAAATATATCATAATTTTACACATACAAGCATATTAGAATTAACCGAAAGCTCTTAATAAATATGGTAAAAATGCAAGTGAACTATATGTAGCGGGGTGCGCGGAATTCCCGATTTCAAGTGTAGGAACCTCACATACGTAATTCCCGCCGAGGCATACCTCCTGTGTTTTGGTACCGAATTAAAGGTGAATGAGAGCTGAGTACAATAGAGATAGCCCTCCTCTAGCTGTAGTGTCTGGCTAGAGCTCCTGCATGAATACAGCACACGTGTCTAGTGGCAGGATATAGGTCACCAGTGTGTGGATCTCCCTGCGAGCTTCATGTGGCCAAAATTTGTCTTCCTCGTACACCCCGTGCCACAAGTTAGACCTTACCCAAGGGTGGAGGACGAGTTAGCACCGTTCAGCCCTCCATTAAGCTAGGTGTCACATCTAGTCGGCCGAACGGTAGCTGGAACGACTGTCAACGTTCGCCGATACTTTATTCATGATTAATGTTGCTGATTTTAAACGTGCGGCTTAACCGGCGTGGTAAGGCAAAGTAATAAAACGGCATCAGCATTGACTTTGCCATGTGGCTTAATTTTGTTCAGAGGGCTGATGTGCTGAAAGCGACATCGTCCTAAGTCTCGATCTTGCAGGTGACTAGTTGGGAGCCGGATGGATGGCATGACTCTGTCGGAAGTACATATCTTCCGACCCGATGATTTTAATGTATCCCTACTCAATAACCCACGAAGCCAAGATAATAGGTGGCTCTGCGCAAAGCCAAAGAAAATCTCAAGATGATTTATTACCAATAAAGTTACAAGCGACAATCAACAAATGATATGCGACATGAAATGTACAGGTGGTGCCATAGACATTACGTTTACAAACACTATGTTGCAAGAACGTTATGGAGAAACAAAACGCTATGGGATTCTAACGCGGCAACGTCATGTACACACGCTGTTCCTCAACTTTGGAGGGCTACGACCCATACCGGGTCTACTAACAAATGCTGAGTATGGTTGGTGACTAAGTCCGGAAAATTCAATTTAGTACTGGATCACGACAGAGGCCAATCCGCTTACTGTGTGTTTTTAAAGGAGCCCGCGGGCCAGGTGAAAAACTACAATCGGTTACAAAAAATCTCGCCCTAGTCATGTGACAGAGAAGCCGGGTCGGGCAAGGCTCCTCTTACATACCAGAAAGAGCATAATTGTTGATTTTACGCAACGTACTTGAAAAGTAGAATGAAAATACTTTAACGATTCCATCCTGTACGACGACCTAAGGGTTCGCTTAAACGTTACATTACAATGAAATACCAAATCAGCAAAGAAGAAATACATTTTCCTCCACTCGGCGCATTCGCAATACCAGAACATGATAGCTACTACGAAACCACAAACCGTGGTATCCTGAATTCTTCATACAAATTAGCAATCGGATCCACGCCCCGTGATAGAACAAAGAAACGGTGAGTCAGCCAGGCTATATAGCTTAAAAAATTTTTAAAACAAAGGACTTCACTGTCACTGCAAGTGATGTCAGCGAGTGGTTGATAGGATTTCATGGTGGGCTCGTTCAACTGTAGCGTTCCACATCTTAGTGACAACTCGCCCTGCCAAACAAACCTTAGAGCAGCTAAAATTTGAAACAACGTGAAGAAACCGAAGATCGAGTGTTAGCTGCAACATCTGCAACCAGTACCAAACCTGTAAAGGTTTTAAAATCCGCCTGACTCCTCGAACCGAGTACTCGAGCCTTTAAATAAACTTTGCGAACACGATTTGGCTGTGGAATACATATTTTGTTTATCGTCGCCGGAGAGTTGATTGCTTTTAAAAGCCTAATTTAAGTCTTAAAATGTCGAACGTTTGCTGATGAAATACCAAGTTTACAAGATTGTTTATTTCCTAGTTGTTAAAGTTCATCTGAAATTTATTGACTACGAAACCCGGTGATAAGGAGTTGTTTCCGCTTCTAAAGCAAAATTTGTGGACTCGATAATCTTATAGCGATGAGCACAGAAAGTAACAGGAACATCACAATGCATCATAGATACAATGTTTAACAAAACCCTGCAATTAATAAAGCAAAGGCTATGGCCTGTGCAGCACCATCAAAAGCCTCGAAACCGATCTTCAAGTAGGAAGTAGCCTGGTTTCAACACTGCAAGGAAAACGCGACTATAAAAAGACACGGCATTATATAAAAATTGCATCGACAAACCAAAATAGTTACAAACGCTGCGTGGGTCTGACAACGACCGGGCATTCAATATATATAATAAAGCAACAAAAAATCCTCGGACAATCGGAACGGGACGACGCGATCCTACAGCGCCTACACCCTAACCAAACGACAGGGTAAGACACAAGCACACCAGCCCGCAACCGAAAACTAAACAAACCAACACCCGATTTATATGCATACATATATATATATGTATTTATACTTACCTCCGAAAACTCTTAAAGTAGTGCAAATTTTGTATTTATTGTTGTCGTTACTGTAACTGCACTATTGCTGCAGTAAATATTGAAGTCTGAACTTGCAAACCAAGGTGCGTGTTGTATTGTGCGTTTGTGCGTCGTATAAAGATAATATTTATCGGCGGAAGAAGACAAAAGCAACACTGTTTCAAAGATGCACAAAATTTACAACGCACGGAGGAAAAGAAAAACAAAACCGAGAGAAAACGGCGAAATAACCAAAAACAAAGGATCCAAAAAATGACGGGCAAACACGACCCCAAATCGGGGGCCCAATTGGAGCCTACGGAACACGTCAGAAGGCGCCTTGGTCACTACCAAAATTTATGCTTGGCTAAGGTCAATGAAAATAATCTAACACACTCGATACGCAGTGAACTCCGAGCGG
This sequence comes from Trileptium ribeirensis, assembly GCA_030248225.1. NCBI lineage: Eukaryota > Metazoa > Nematoda > Enoplea > Enoplida > Thoracostomopsidae > Trileptium > Trileptium ribeirensis. The sequence goes on along the minus strand of JASANE010005088.1, from coordinate 4,094 downwards.
CGACTCAAACAAGTAAAACAGTTACAAAGCTATCGCTATGTTTACAGGCATGTACCCGGGATTAACATAGTTAACAAATGCTACAGCAATAATAATCAATAATGGTACAAAACGGTACAGAATCCAGTTGGTGATAAAGTTCACCATCCAAGAAAACGCGATTCCGATGTCTACATGCCAACACGTATAGGAACATAAAATCCACTGTGATCACAAGCGCATGCAACAAGAAGACTCACTGTGAAGCAGTGTGATCATGCACCGTTGAAGGAGAAGGTGCCGCGGTTGTGTGGGACGAGACTTTTTTCTTGGAAAACCATCCCTCAGATATATATAATTACACATGGACAATAATTCAAAGCAACAACTACATTCTCTAGTTCTTTCTTTGTTTTCGATAGTTTTGACCACCTACATCGCGTTTGTTGTCTAAAAGTTGTATTTTTTATCAAAACTTGCTTATTATAATACAGGATATATAATTATGGTTTAACATCGTCGGTGTTGTTAAACCTCCTCAAACAAACAAAATCTAACAAAATTATTTATAGCGTAGCAGAAGGCAACTTCTAGGAATAACCACAACTAAAAATAGTATTATAAACTATTTTTAGCTTCGGATTGCCAAACTGTAAATAAAAATGTCTTAATGTGACAATTTGGTCAGCAATGACTGAGACACATGTTTCAACAGTGAAAATATGCGTTGGAGATTATAGCAACAATTATTCACAAAATGGTGCAAATATACCAGATAGATTCGTTCACTGGTTCGACGAAACGCTTACAACTTTGCCCAAACGCTAACATCTGTCTCCTAGTTCGTTCTTTCACTGGAGTATATGCGTTTGTGTTGAACATTTTTATCAGTATATCCTTTATCACATACGTGCCGAAGCAGGTTTTGAGGGGTGGCGCGTGGGAATTTTTTGCTAAAATAGGGGGAAATTGGCAAAATGGGGTGAAATTGGCAAAAATGAGGGTGCGACTGGGGAGTCCGTCAACTTTTTGTCACCACCTCCCTAACGATCCCCGAGAAGGCCACCGCCTGAGAAAATTTCCTCGGCCGCCGGCGGCGGCTTCCACCCGCCGACCCCGGCTATCCCACCCAGAGACCTCGGAGCGTCAGCATGTATGTTTTACCACGAGAAAATATAAATCAGAGGTCAAGACTAGTGATAACCTGAGAACAACGTCTACTCCTTAATTCCACCATAAATGTTCGGCTATTGCTCGGATTGGATGTTGCTTCGTTGAGGAACCTTTATTACACTGTTCGATAGTTATATCTCATAACGAACACCCGTTTGGATTGTATGGCTATACTTATTTTACGAAACGTTAACAGTTGTCTCTAAGTTTGTTCCCTCACTGGAATATATATGTTATATCAGTACTTTACCTCGAGAAAATCTCAATAAGAAGGCAACACTAAATTTGTGATAATGTGAGAACATAGTCAACTACTTAATTCCACCATAAAGCGTTCGGATATAGCTTGGGTATATGTTCCTTCGTTGAGGAACCTTTATTACAATGTTTGATAAGTTATGGCTTCTTTAGCGGATACCCGTTTGGATTGCATGGCTATACTTATTCCACGAAACGTTAACAGCTGTCTCTAAGTTTGTGTTCCCTCACTGGAATATATATGTTATTAAGCAGAGCGAAGCGAAGCGTTTTTGTTTTCGTCAGAGGGGGAAAATTCGGCACCGTCCGTCCGTTGAACTCCTCAATAACTACTGGGCCGATTTAAAAAAAAAACCTTTTTTTGTTTGAAAGGTTTAATATCGGACAGGTGCGAGACATATAGATTTTTTCAAAATTTGCTTTAGTTAATTAGTAATTACCTAATTAGTTAAGCGTCTTAGCCTATTTTAAGCAATTTCAAACAAAAAATGCATATTTTTCAATAAATAATTAGTGCAAAGCTAATATTTTGGTGCATTTACAACATGTCGCCGTGGTCATTATGAATCTGGTGCTTATTTACTATTCGAGGAAGTTAAAAATGCTAATTAGTTAGTTAATTAGCTAATTACTAATTAATTGTAAATTAGCTAATTTTTTGAAAATTTTCAAAGTGTTCATAAATTATAAATAAATTGTACCCGGAGATTTCTATGTCGCTGATCACGAATATGACATTTCTGATGCTCTAGAACCTGGCCGTGTATGCTAATTAGTTGACTAATTAACTAGCCAATTAGGTAATTTTATGCAAATTTTAAAATCACTTCAAAATTGCTAATTTGTTGCGCTCGGGGGTTTTTGATGTCGCTGATTATAAATAAGTGGCTTTTAAAGCTTTATGACTTCTCATGGGTGCTAATTAGGTAATTAATTAGCTAATTACTTGATGTTACTAATTAGCTAATTTCTTTTAGCTAGCGAGACTTTTGTACGGTGGTTTTGACATCAATTGCCTAAATACTTATTATAAATTGATTAAATAGTTAGCTGAAACACATGTACACATAAATAAGATACCAAATACTATGCTTGTTGCTCCGCTCACTTTTTGTAATTTATTACGTTTATTAGTATCAGTACTTTGGCACGCGAAAACCTTAATCAGAGGGCAACTACACTAATTTACGATAATGTGAGAACGTAGTCATTTCCTTAATTCCACCATAAGGGTTCGGCTATAGTTTTGGTTGAACGTTGCTTTGTTGAGGAACCCTTATTGCACTGTTCGATAGTTATATATCCTTTAAAGAATGCCCGTTTGGACTGTATGGTTATACTGACTCCAAGTTTGTTCCCTCACTGGAATATGTACGTTTGCCTGGAACCGTTTGATCAGTACTTTAGCACGAAAAATGCCCAATTAGAAGGCAACACTAATTTGTGATAATGTGAGAACATAGTCAACTCTTTAATCCCACCATAAAATTTTGGCTATAGCTTGGGTGGAATGTTGCTTCGTTGAGAAACCTATATTACTTTGTTCTGTTGTTATATCTCCATTATCAAATACGCCTTTGGATTGTATGGTTATATATTTAAGTAGTTTCACTGTTGTCAAGAATTCGGCTTCAGTACAAGTAATCTGTGAACCAATTCGCCTTCGGAGAAAATATGCATTTGCAATGTTGTTTCGCGCTAACCCGTTAGGATTGATCTGTCTTAATCTTAAATTCATTAAATTGAACAGGTTTTCTGGAGAGAACATTGATCTCTGAATTTGTATAGACTTCTTATTTGGTCAATTTGAGAACTTGCAATTTTAACTAAAATATAAAGTGCTTTAGTAACTCATTTAATAATGCAAAACTATTTTATTAAGTGAATGGGACGACGCTGCACTATCCCAAAATGATTCAGGCATTTCTAATGTTGGCCAGTTGTTGAATTCTAGTGTATTTAGTATATGATTAGCATTTACAATAAATTTGCAAAGAATCAATATTCTATTACGTATAGCTATTTTTCCGCCTAATAACCATTATTCAAATGAATAAATAAATTTTTCTTGGTTACAAGGTACAAAATATTATGACATATGTCAAACTACCGAGGAGTGTTGAATATCCGTTTCAGCTAGATATTGTTTCTGCCAACCAAACTGTAAATGCGCAACTCTTGTACAAGGTGATTTGCCATATAACGAATACTGTTCCACTGCCGCATTGCCCCACTGTTGCATGACGTGGGCGAGCCATTTCCTTCAATTCTTTTATTATAGCATGTTAGAAAGAATTATAGGTTTTATATTTTATGCTTGCGAATGTGATATATCAGCAGCACGAATGCAAAACATCAAAACGATACTTAATTTATTTAACCTGTCAATCTTGCTGGGCAACCTTTATATTCACCTATACAATATAGGTAAAACAGTTGACGGTTCTATAAAATTCAAAAGCAAAGCTTACGTCATGAAGGTCGTCTTTATCGGTTTCATTTCGTTAATAATGCAATGTTCCTGTTGTCCTGTGATATGTCTGTTTCAGTTTGAGCAGAGAACGTCTCTTTGCCAATAATTATCTGGAGGTAACATGTTTAGGAAAATGCTTGCAGAGTTATGGATGCTTCGCTCTGACCGTGGGGCGATCAACATCACATCAGTTTCATCTGGTCATTTTACC
>JASANE010005087.1:0-18664 GCA_030248225.1 Trileptium ribeirensis | reverse complement strand
TTCGTTCAGTTACGTATACTACAGGAAGAACGTGCCAACAAACGTATGTGTAGTAAAGGGAGAGCGACCAGGACACAGAGCAAAAGTGTGTTATTCTACACTCCAAGCTTTGTAAGCACATTCGATTTGACTGCCAGTATACGCAGTGGTGTATAGTGGAAGACATTTTTTTTTGCTCTGAATGTCCAAAAACCGACATATTTGATAGATAAATAAACATTATTCAGCTTCCTCAGTCTCTTTCTAAAGTTTCAGCAAAGGCAATAAGTACCATCACAATACGTTAAGTTTAATGTAAAAGTTATTTTTAATGCATGTTAAATCCACTATACCTTCATTTCTTCCATCATCTGTTTCACTATATATATTTCGAAGACCAGGTTCCGGATCCGGTTTAAATGGACGGTTCCGGTTACTGGTTCCGGTTATTCCCTATACGGAAACATTTCAAGAAGAAACGAGTACAAAGGGATTGTTTGCAGCGATGGAGGGCGTGGACAAAGAAGTCCGAAAAATAATGCTGAAATAGTATTGAAAATAAGAAAATCAAGTGCAGTTTACAAAGAAACATGTAGCGTGAACAGAAGAAATTGCCCAATTGCGTCGAAGTTGGGATCATAACGAAAAGGAAATTCCGCTTGCACAACCGAGAGGTTAAACTCGGAAAGCAAAGAAGAAGAGTCTCGAAATCAATCATCAATAGAAATAACAGCGGCATAGAAAAATCAAAAAGCCGATGAAGCCTAACAGAATTAAACGAAACATAGAAATAAAGAACGAAACACGATCAGTTTCAAATACTGAGTCACCAATCACGAATCACAATTCAAGGAACAGAGTATTACGGACCTTTCAGCCTACGTCAAGTGTATACGGCGCCGCATAGAGGTAGAGATTCAGCACAAGCGCAAGTACCGATAACGACCGTCAGAGTTCAAGAAAGAAACGGCATAGAGCGAAGCACGGTAGAAATTCAGCAAGTACAAGAACAGCAACTACCAAGTGCGGGTAATAACTATGAGCAACCAGAAATAAGAAGCTGTGAAAATCAAGAACAAGCCAGCATGAGCGTGATAAGAACAGCAAGCGAAAAAATCTAAGAATGAACGCGGGAGCAGAAGCTTCGGATGCGACAACGAATTGCGGTGTGTTCCAAGCGATAAGCACATGGAATCAAGGCAGAGTATAGCAAACGGAGTAGCGCACAACAAACAGATCATATGGATACTACGGTACAACACCACTCGTGCCTCAGTACAATCAGATGCCACTAGCAGTATGCAACTCGATTATAACTCAGGAATACCCTAACAACAGCAACACCTTATGTATATCAAGTCCATCAACCACAGCAAGCGACGGCGAGAGCAAATCCGGTCAACAACGAAACTCAACGAAATAGTAATTTAATGGCAATGAACGAATAGTTCATAGAATCCTTGATCAAACTGACGATTAAAGAAACGCTGCAACTAGCGAATGCAACTCAGCAAGCAGTAAGCCAAGCAATGGTCAAGATGGAGAACGAAGTACGAAATCTGCAATTTTAAAAAAGCTAGAGTAGCTTCGAGAAATTTCGCAAAGAATTTGAGAAAGCACTGACTCTTCTCTTGCTCGACGACGAGCAAGAGAAGTTAGTATTTACTTTTATTTGCGCAGTTCTGGTGTTACTTTGCACAATTTTGCGGAAGCGCTGGATCGAGCCGGATCCAGGAAAAATTATGTTGATGAAAGTATTTAAGTTTTCTGATTTCGGGAAGTGGTCTAAAGCGTAAGTTCAGTTCAGCCAGATTGTTTTCTTAGTTCCTAACGAAATACGCAGGTTTTCCCGCAACACTGTTAGAATCCTGATGGATAAAATATTGGGTATAATTTAATAAGAAAATCAATATTTCTTACCGACCTTTGGCTGGCATTTATAATTGCATTTCTAAGGAGCGATAGCGGCGTCGCTGCGTCGCATCTTAAACGAGTCTTAGGGTTTTTACCACTAAGTAAAAGTTGGAATCCTAAATCATTGTACATATAATACCGATAATCACGACTGTGGTACAAATTAGTAGTTCGGGTAACAAAGTTTTACTCAAAATTAAATATAATTTACTAAATGTCGATCTTACCAAATCTAAAATCCTGCGATTATCTATAATAAATCTTTCCTGTTGCCGTACACGAGATATTCAGAGCATGTAAATTTAGACTTGAACAATTTCAACAATTTGGCTTGGAAATAGGTACCGATATTTGTGGTTCATTTTAGAACCACAAGTAATCTTTATTACTTTTCCGTTTCGCGGAACAAATTTGTAGGGCGGCTAGAGCGTTGCCTCATCCCTTCTTAATAAGGTTCGAAATAAGGTTCCAAGCGCAATATACTTTAATATACTAATAACTTAACCTGAGTAAATTTTGGGTACTCAAGAGTCCTATTGTTCCCTGGGTTCACGAACGTAGTATATACAAATTTTGTATCCAAATTCTGAAAAGAAGGATCTTCGCACCACCACGTTATTTGCGGATTAGTATCGGGACGCTATATACGGTTTCTCAAAAATGTCAATTTGTTTCGTCCTATGTGTGGCTCCTTAAACTAGTTATTTTAGGGGGTAAGGGCCACCTCCGTGGGAAGTAATTCTACATTGCACTGGTCGTAGTCTTACATCCCCACAGGTTCCCCCTGGCTTCCGGCTGATCACCGGCGCCAACGGTCCAATAAGGTATATATCTATGTATTATATATTTGTATATACTATCATTATATCTATTATTTTTACTTTCAGATTATGAATACAAAAATTTTTAGTGATAGTAATGGCACTGGCGACGTTGGTGAAAGCCGACGATCGGGCGCCGCCAGTGCCTCATATGCTACCGATCCAAACGGGGCAACAACAATAATCACAACCCCATCATCATCAACAACAACAACAACATTCACATCAGCACGACACACGTCGAGTCTGGATCAGCCACGGACAACGACAGGCGAGCGAGAACCGGGCTCAGCCCCTCAGTGGCCGCCCTCACATGCCGTGAGGGCCAAAGCAGTGGGTATGAGTCTGACATTCTGGGTCGGAGGAGGGAGGCTTCGCTCCTGCTATCCGACTCAGACGTCATGATGATAGAAGACCGGCCAACGGGAGGTCAGGAAAAAGCAGTTATGCTCTTGCCTAGTAGTCTTGAACCAGATGGTCAGACGTCTGACTCCTTACAGAGGGAGGGGGGCAAGTATGCCCCTGCTATCTGTTACGGAGTCAGACAAGATGGTAAGCAAGTTGACCGACTCCAGCCATAGGGGAGGCAACCATGCCCCTGCTATCTGGCATGGAGTCGGTTCAACCTAGTGGTGTTCCTGAAGCTGCTGCTGTTGGCCACGAGCACCGGGTCGAACGGCGTGTGCCGTACATCCCCCCGTCGCTGCCACAGCAACAGGGACGCAAGAAGAACAAGGGGAGAAAGAAGCCCCATCAGATCCGACTCAGCCATGCTGCCGGTCGTATTATGACCGTTGGGTTTCGCGTTCCCCAAGCCACGATTGACGCACTGGAAGTTTAGGCCTTATTATGAGTTTTACCCTCTGCGCTTCGTGCCAGACAGGCGGCAACCATAAGGCCCTTCCAACCAGGCTTGCATTATGTCACATAATATAATAATGCAATTTCACCTGCGTAGTTGGTTAGCAAAACATAGGCTTTCTAGCTGTCTTGTGGCTCAGAAGGAACCGGCGTGTGCCTGGAGCTGGACGAATTGTCGCAAGGAGATTATGGTTAGTCTTTTTAGCACTTCTTTACGGAAACGCTGATGGCTGCACTCCAAATTCTGCAGATTAACCTACTGCATTGTAAGGAGCCAGTCATTGAACTAAACATACGATTAGAGTGTAAGGATGGTCCAGATGTTGCTCTCGTACAAGAACCTATCTTAAGGGTAAGGAGGTCAACACCCTGGGCCTAAGGGGTTTTGATGTCTTGTATAGTGATTGTGAGAGACCTAGAACAGCTGTCCTGGTCAAACGAAGCTTAGGAGGTTTCTTTCTTACGTCGTTCTCTGACCTGGATTGCTGCACAGTGAGGTTAGCTAATAGAGGTCTTCAGAATCCCCGATCGTATTGGGTCAGCTCAGTTTACCTACCGTACGATGTCAGGGATCTACCACCAGGAGGAATGGTAGGAAATTTTGTCAGACACTCTAATGCTAGTGCAGTTGATCTCATACTGGGTTGTGACGCCAATGCGCATCATACAACATGGGGAAGCAGCAACTGCAATGCAAGAGGCGTAGCCGTTTTGGACTACATAATGGCTAACAACCTGAGCATTGCTAACAAGGGTAATAGAAGCATGTTTTTAGTAGAACACGTGAAGCAGTAATAGATATCACTCTCACTACCATGAGAGTAGAAGAAGATATCAAAGAGTGGAATGTTCTTGTCGATAACAGCTTCTCAGACCACAGGTATATCCTGTTCACTGTAGAATTCAGTGAAATTGTGGGCAAGAGCACTTACAGCAAGAAAAAGATAAATACAGTTGCCTTTGTTGATTCGCTTAAGGCGAACATAGATAACCTCTATGTGGATTATAAGACCACTGAGGATATAGAGGTTGGCAATACACTGATCAGTACCGCTATCATGTCAGCTTATCATGAGGCGCGAACGATAGTGAAAGATAAAGTGAAGGGCAAACCACCTTGGTGGGCTGCCGAATTGCAAGGTATGCGGAAAGACTGCAGGCCCTTGTTTCGTAGACTTCAGCGTCATGAAAACGAATACAACTAGACTGTCTACAGAAGACGCAAGAATGAGTACAAGAATATCATTCGGATAGCAAAAAGAGAAGGTTGGAAAGACTTCTGTAGTGGAATGGAAACCACCAAGGAGACGTGCAGGTTAGCTAGGATCCTATCTCAGGACCGTAGTAGGACAGTCAATGTCCTTAGAAGACAGGATGGTAATCTTACCACAAACGAAGAAGAGACCTTAGAGAGACTGTTCGAGGTTCATTTTCCTGGTTCTTTCCCAACCGGGGTACTGCCTTAAGTCAGACGCAGTGCTCGTATTAGTGGAAGCGGTAGATATATCGTGGGTGAAGTGGTCACAGTAGAGGGTCTGATCTGGTTTATCAGATCATTCAGTCCCTTTAAGTCACCAGGCCTTGACGGCATCTACTCAAAGCTGTTACAGACAGGTTTGGTTAGCATCAGCACGCCAGTGCTAGAATTATACAGAGCGAGCATATCCAGTGGATACATACCTCTCGGATGGAGAAGGTCTAGGGTAACATTCATTTCCAAACCGGGAAAGGGTGATTAGAGAGATGTCAAGTTGTATAGACCTATATGTTTAAGTTCCTTCATGCTTAAGGGACTGGAACGAATGGTAGATTGATATCTTAGAAAATCGATCGCGACTGGTCGCGGCCTTGACTGCAGACAGCATGCCTATCAGAAGGGGAAGAGCACGGTAACGGCTCTACACGAACTCGTTACCAAGATAGAGAATCTCTGGAGCTCATACCTGTTGTCAATGAGGTCAAACATTTAGGGGTTATGATTGATTCCAAGCTTTATTAGATGGAGACATAGACAGATAGATTATGTTACCACAAAGGCCACAAAAGCCGTAATGGTTTGCAGGTCAGCAATATGTAAGAGCTGGGGCCTGAAACCTAAGGTAGCCCTGTGGATACATCGTATCATAGCTCTACCTATAGTTAAGTATGGTTCTTTAGTGTGGTGGCATAGAGCAAAACTTAAATGCTCAGCCGCGAAACTGAACAGAATTAAGCGATTATGATCTCAGGAGCTATGAAATCGACATCCACAATTGGTATGGAAGTATCCTTGGATCTGAAGTCGATAGATCTAGACATAAAGGAGTCAGCAATAAGAGACTATATCAGGCTTTGTGCCACTGGTTTATGGAGTTGGGAACCAGATGGTTCAGCACACCACATTATCCAGGATGCTCTTCCTCCCGACGTAGTCAGGCAACTATCTGACATTATACTACTGGAGGTCAGAGACAGACCGACGTAGGATATGTATACTTCTTCCAGAGGCAATTGGTTAGAATTGTACGAAGATACAGTTGAAGTAAATAGTGTGGTTTGCATCACAGATGGTTCAAAGATTGCCGCTGGCAATCGAACTATTGGAACAGGAGCAGGTTCCGTCGTGGATGGTGACAAACTATGGACACCTCTGGGGAGATACTGTAGTGTCTCTCAAGCTGAGGTGTTTGCCATCATCATGACGGTCTTTGTGACAATTTGCGAAGAGACTGGACTTGACCCATATTTTTGATTTCTGCGGGCCGAGTCACCGGTCCTATCAAAAACTGATCCATCTGGTCAAGACTCGGCAGACCCGAGATAGTGTATCGCTGTGTTGCTAAAATTTGTACACAAAATTAATCCTAAGCCAAAAAACCTTTTAAGAAATTTTACACTATAAAATAAGTTGGGTTATCTTCAAGTTATATGCATAAAATTGCATATATATTGCATTTGCTACACTAACACTACTATAATGGAATTGAATTTAAAGTTCGCCTATGAAACTAGCTACACTCGAGTAGTAACTGCGAATTTGTGTAAAAACCTGAGTCCTTTTGCTCCGCTCGGGTTTAAATTTGTTGTAATTTTTGAACGGGTGTTGCAGTACCCAGTAGCTCAAATGAACTACCTAACGGGTCCTCATTGGCAAATTTAAAACCATCAAAAATTGAAATTTTAGGTGGGCGTTATTCTCTTGGGTGACCGGGTCAATTAACCCCGTTGAATTCTTTCAACTTTAAAGTCGTATTTGAAAAATCAAAGGGGTATATATTTATATCTCTGTAAAATTTTAACAAAATTCCAGGAGGGAATTTTGAGTTATAATCGATTAAAGTTCCAAGTGGGGGCCTCCCACTTTCGAGACAAGTAGTTTAGAAACCCTTTCGCATTCTCTCAACCGCAGGGTTCCGGTTGAAATAGTAATTATCTATGGATTGCCCTACAAAATTTCAGCAAAACTCCTGGGAAGAGTTTAACCCCAGAGTAATTCAATTAATTTAGCATTATTCTGGAGTATATTTTCAGATTACTAAGTTGTTATGGTGTAAACCTAATAAAGTGTGTATATCTTTATAAATCGTGAGCATGACCTAACGATTATTCTCAAAATCAAAACGTTAGAAACGATTGGCATATATATGTTTAGTCTAGTTATTTCCTTAGAAAAAATCTTTGTTTAACCTGTCGGCCCAAATGCAATTCTTAGCTCCTAGGTCGACTCAGGAAATGATGCAAAGTGTTCTCGTGAGTGTTTAGACTATTTTGTGCCTTAAGTCCTGACGGATGGAAATGTAAAATCACTTCAGGTAGGCTCAGTGACCTCTCGCTCGGGATAGGGCTACCATAAAAAGGAAGCGCGGGCATGGAAGCTCATAATACTACGGATTCCATCTTAACTGTTTGTAATCCCTACAAGATGTCAGTGGCCCTCCCTAAGGAGTTTTTTCTCTGATTTGATTGTCGTATAACTCTTCCAACTTTATTCCTTGCCCGCACATACTAGAATCTTGGCGACCTGCCAAGTGTATGAATTCGGAGAAATGAGAAACTGTAACGTTAACATACAGTGAACAATTCATTAAAATATATTCCTGTTACGAAAAAGATGTAACTCAACAAAAAATATTTATTAATCTGCTGTTCAATAACGCATAGATGCAGCAAAGCTGATAGTCAGATATCTAATACGCACCCTACGAGGGTTAATTTTACCTCAGAACTGCTTACGAATCGTGAACAATATATGTATGGAATCTATGTATATATTTATAAGAATCACAGTATAGCAGTATAGAATAACAAAAGCACAGAAAACATAAACATAATTTGCTACAGACCGCATGATACTCGTCTTTTTCGCATTACTCGCCTTGTCTCACCCATTTTTATAACTACCTCTACACGAAGAAATACGTTTAAATAAAGTGACGATTTGAAATCAGCACCCACGAAAACCCATATGAATTATTTTGAGCCACAAATTTATTGATATACCGTTAGAAGTGGTAATGTCACAGATGACTATATATGGTGTCGGGCACAACTTTGGCCTCAAATAACAATTGACCCAGTGTTATGGGCACGGTACGGGCCCCGGATTCGGACTCAGCTCCTCCAGCCGAGCATTTTGATACCTAACACCATAAGGTTTAGGCCAGAAAATTGAAACCGGGCTCTCAGATAAGCCTCTAGGTTTACGGAAAAAATCAAAGCTTTCAGGAGCGTCCAATGGGCTAGGGTTACCCTTGAGGTACCAGGTAGTTATCTTTGGGCTGGATTTAATGAGAGCAACACAATGATAGATGACATCGGAAAAATTTTCGCAATTTTCTGTTCCCAAAGTAGATACATCGGGCTTTTACGGGGCTCAAATTAAAGCCTAGGGAACTTCGTTTGAAATGTTTAAAGCATAGGGAACAATGTTTATATTTGCAGTTACTTATTGATTATTAAAATAACTAATAAGTTTCAGTTAGAACAAGTACCCATTTTTTCAAGAGTACTCCTGATTATCCCTGAATAAGTCCGGTCTCATTGAAAAGACTGTAGAATTTTTGCCAGAAAAATGTGTCCCCCTCCGTCAATTTCTCAACAATTCTGGAGATTGAATCGTAACCGGAAGGACTCTCAATTCCGAAGACTCGGAATTGACGTTTTAAAACTCTTCTTATCAGTTAAATTTTTCCGATGAAAATGAACTCTGGTAAACTTATATTTCACTTTTTGTACTGCGCTTTCCAGTGTCCACTGTGAAAATGAACACTGATAAATTAATATTTCGATAGTTTTAGTAATAAATTTCAGAAAGTTTGCTCAATTGCTGTTCGTTGCTCCGCGAAGGCCACAAACCGAGGAAATTTTTCACGGGAAGGGAGTGGTTGGGACAGGTACCCCAAAATAACAAATTTTCCTAATTTAGTAATCAAATTTATCTCATTCCTATCACAGATTAGGCCATACAGGTCGGGGAATGGTAAGGTATCCCAAAACACCTCACTACACCCGACCGCCATGTAGATATACTTACGCAGAACGATATCAACGACACAGGTTTACGATTAATATAGTTACGATCGATAACGAATAAGGTTGGTGGGTGGGGCCCGTAAGGTATTATAAGGTACCTCACCAAACCCGTCGAACAAGTGCAACTTATTAATATACGTGGAACATTTAGGGACCACGCTAGTGTCGCATGGCCGATACAAATACCAACAATCAGCGTAAATTTACGGAAAACTGATACAATAAAGGTATACACAAATGAAATAATACTATCAGGGTACAATCATATGGTATATACAGGAGACATCTGCGGACATCTTCATTCCATGGTTCATACAATTATAGCAACCGAGAACGTTAATTAATACAACGGCAAGTTAATCAAAAATGGCGATGAAAGGGTATACTTAGAAGAATGAATCGTGCATTTAAATATACAGTTATGACGACAATAAATAGTTGAATAGAACGTACAGTAATGGTAACAGTGAATGGCGATAACGTATACACTACTGATAATAAGTAGTGCAATAACGAATCAAGTCAACAACGGAAATTTGCCTGCCGAGGCTGCAATATATATTGCCACTGCGCTTTGTGGGGTTCACGCCTCAAAATATTAAGGCCGTATCCGAAAAATGACCACCTCATCATATTGCAACTCTTTACATAGAAATATGACTAAGTGCCATACTCTTTTACATGTTTATCAAAATGGAGTCTTATTGTTGGTTATAGAATACATCCTCTTATTTATCAATGATTTTTTGTGACTGATATACAGATACTTTGATCATAATGTATCATCAAACCCAAGAAGTGTCCCGTTATGGAGGTGGATATTACGGTGGAATGCCTTCGTATGCTCAGGGTTCATCAGACACCTTACAGCACGGAACCGCCGGTAGCCATCCTCAATTTGAACCTTTCGTTCCTGGTGGTGCCGCAGGACAGCAGGTTTGTGTTATATACATTATTATTTTTCCGCAATAGAATATGTTTGCTTCCAAAATTAATGAGCTGCAATTTGTCAATAATGTTGGTTGACTAATAGGTATATAAGGACCAAGTAAACTTGCGGTGGATATATATATACCTAGTTTGTTGTTTTGTCACATAATATTATGGTGTCAAAATTCATGACCACGGAAAAAACCATGATTATTTCTTATGCACGCGGGTACTATTTCGACGTAGAAACGGGTAGGTGCCGTGTGCTACGGCTATTTTATTTATTAGCACTGGGTTCATCATTTACTGTGTTCTGATACGTCGCGTTACTTAGTCGCATACGTTTGCACCCTTAGACCGTACACAAAGCTTGTATGATGTATATTTCATTATGAACTGAAGAAAACCTGTAAATTTGGAAAATCTGCACGTGTGCAAATTGTGTTCATATATCACGGGTCTCTGCTCGTCTTCACTAAACCGTTATTACTGGTTGCATAATTGCGAACGCAAGTTTTTTTGTGATTCAGTTACTGTTGAGAAAAAGCGACTGAGATGTTCATGCCTAAAATTTACTCAGGCATAAGCACACAGGACGCCAAGCCTCTATAAATTGCCTTACGTTTAACCATTTTGCGCGATTAACGTGTAATAAAATAATTTGTTTAATATAAATAGTTAAAATGTTACATTAAAGCATAAATGTTAAATGGTCACCCATCTTTAATTAGGGTTCCCCTCCAACATTGTGATCTAGATGTAAAACTTCTTCAATTATGCTTGAGTCTACTGAATTCTTTTGTTAAGTCAGTTTATGATCTCGAAGTCGATGTCCGAGCATAAATCACGAATTGATCGTGCGAATACGGATTACAACATTACGACCACGCTCTTCAGCAACTCTCGATTTAGCATCGCCATAGTGACTGCGTACACATAAAAATGCGATTGTAAACGGGTTTTATCGCACACTTTGTTTCACCGTATTTCGCAAACGCAGGGTATTTTTAGGTGTGTTATTTGAAACATATGAAATCGGCAATTTGCGTTCGTATATTATGGACCCCATGTTCATGCGCACTTAAATGCGAATGTTTATAGCAGAATTGTGACCTCAAATTATGGCACGATCCAGCGCGTAATTTTGACAAAAGAACAACATTGCCGTATGCATCGAAAGTAATTTCAAAATACAGGTTTCTTACCAAATCATGTTGCATTTTTTGTGTTCGCCTGTGTGACATCTAAAAGGTCGTTGACAAAAAATTTCTTTGTCAACCACATGAATAATGCGATATAGACACAGCATTGTGTCCAAAAGGAATTTTTTATCCTTTGTCAGAACGAACTGGAGATTGTGTGTTGCAGATGTCAAATCTTTTAAATTTCTGTGTTTGTGATCGGCCATAACTCGGGAACGACTTACCGATTTTCATGATCTTGGGATCATTCGAACGGATATAGTCGATTTACGGTGTACATTTCCGAGTTCCATATTTTCAAATGTCACATAACTTAACCAAGATTGTCGAATCTATGCCGAATCTTATTACAGGTTATGATGGACTTTGCTACCAAATACGGTGAACAGTTTGCCGAAAGTGGCAAGAAAAAGGTTCGTTTTGCGCTGTACGGTTTGAATTTATCCTCAATTTTATATTTGTGAAAATTGTTTGCGATCAGTTACACTGCCGACGGCTAAAAGAGTATTGCTTGCTGCACACTCTTCCACATGCTTCATTTGTGATATTAATTATAGCAATTGATAAATGCTGTCCTGGCTTTGCAACGCAGTTGTCACGCACTGCATATTGTTGGTTTGCCCTTATCACAGCTTTAGTATTAGGAATCCGAAGGGCCTTAACTGTCATTCTCGAATCAGACATGTTAGATTTCCTTTTAGGGTTTGATTTCCTATGCCATTGATGAATTATCGTCACTTCTCGCATTCCTGCATTGACCGATACCTTTTATGTCGCACCGTCTAGCCATTTGAGAATGTCTTCGTTATTGGTAAACAAAACTATACGTAACTGTCATTCAGCAACTGGGCCATGTTTCTGCAGCCGATTACTGACTTGTCCCATTTTTAGGGCGGTCTTATCTTCATGGTAATTTCCCATGAAAAATAAGTATTTCAACCAGGATTTGTTTCTTTGTTTGAAATTCTGCCTTTTTATTCTTTTTGCTGTTTAATTTCCACCCCATTGGTGTATAAAAATTCTGAGGCAGAGCTCTTAGTCATCATTCTTCGTTTTTACACGTTTCGGTCACTTTGTTCGCTGATAGCGGACGAGTGTGGATTTTCATTTTGAGTAATGCGCAAGCTGTACTTTTATTATTAAGTGTTATATGTTTTTATTATGTAGTTTTAAATTATATTACGCAGTTTTATATTTATTTCATATTGTTTGTGTTTCCGTTTATTTGTCTCCGATGCCAATGTTATGCTGTGACTGTAATGGCCCATCTTGCTTTGACTTTGACAACAGTTCTACAAATTATCGAAACACCGACACAAAACACCAAAGTCATGTGGTTATATTAAAACATGTTGTATATATTACTGGCCCATATTTTTTATACCATCGAATAGCTCACTCCGCTTCGCAGGTTAGCTGAAATGGTGTTCTCGATTGCAGTATTTTAACATTTACACGTTATAAACCGCTATATGTACGTTTTTAATTCATTGACATCAGCAGTTCTATTCGTTGGTATGGTCTTCTTTTCATTTTTCAGTAGACAACTAGATGGCTTACCCTAAGTTATGAAGTGTATGACAACAGTTGGGTATCTCGAAACAATAACCTTACGTTGGAGGCTGTGTTTTTTGATTACGTATCCATTCCCAACACTGCTGCTCGTGTTAAAGCTTTTTATTATTGAAAACTTTGAATCTTCCCGGCTATTACATTGCAAAATTATATTTTTTGAACCGAAATTCCAGTCAAATTACATATTTTCCTGTCCCTACTGTGCTTGTGTGCTATTATTCGAGCGATTCGCAATCTTCACTACTGGGGGCCGATGCGTGCTCGGTAATGACCAGGGAGTAACAGGAGTTCCGGTTGCTGCGAAAATCGTGCAATGGTTACGGTTTTGGCAAAAGGCAAAAACCATACCGCAACCGGAATTCCGGCGTAAAATTTTCCACATTTTTGCTCCAGCTGTAATTCGAAGATACGTACGTTATACCTATTCACAGTGACCATGTTCCAAGACAAGCAAACGATAAAAAATATTTGCTCAGCATGTTGCCATATAAAACGTAAGTAGGACAAATAAGTTCATTAGGAATTGTTCATCTTGCCCCTGTAGCATTTGTTGATCTTAAGCTTATGTTAAGAAAGGAAAGCAGGTGGATTTTGCAGCTGTTTTGCCGTTCAGAGAGCTGATGTGTATGTCGAGTTGACCCGGTTCAAATTGTTATGAATAACTGAGCATGGAGTGTTTAGATGCCATTAGGCTGGATGTTTAACATTCAACACAGATATTTCTGAGTATTTAACAACGCTGTAATCTTGGCTAGCCAAGGTGCGTTGTTAATTATTTTGTAATCAGAATGTAGTTTTGTAAAGTACCACGTTTCCATCGTAGCCAGAAACTGTGTTCCTGGTAATGAACTGTAATTATTGAAGGTGTGCGAGGCAGTGTCACAGTTTGTCTCATTTATAAAATTATGTTTGGAAAATTATAACGCAACTTCAGTTATTTTCTTTTGGAACTGTATAACCCCGTAGTTTAATGTTTCTTTACGGAATAACATGAAACAAACGCATGGAGACAGACCGATGTTGTCTAGGCTACGCTCATACGTTGCAAGCACATTCTGTATGACATAGTTTACGTTGAGCTGTATAGTTGAAAGCGTTTTTAGTAGGCGGACCAGAACACCGACATACGTCATCTTTTATCAAAAATAAACATCATTAGCTTCCTTAGCCTCTTCAAAGTTCCAGAGAGACAATAATGTCATCACAAAACATTAAGTGTAGTGCAGAATTTATTTTTTATATATACATTTTAAATAAACTGTCTCTATCATGCGACTACTTGAGTACTTAATGTTTTCACCGTGTTGGTGTGTCTGCCAACAGGATGTGTTTTGTGAACCGGATATCTGCATTCTTACTTAGCACGTGTCCTAGTCATTGTAGGAGCATGGCTGTAATTGTCTAAAATAATGGCACTTCTGAATCCCAAGGTATACAGTGAGCAGTCTGAAGTGTGGCGCAGTCGTAAAATACGCAGTAAATATCTTGCATAGACAACCGTTCAAACACTTCCAAGTTTGGATGTCCAGACCCGGTTAAAACAGAACGAAGGCAGCAGAAAGTATCAACTGTCTACAGGGTGGTACCATCCACACAAACGCGGGAACGACTAAGCGGAAACATGATAAGACTTTCGTTTTTGAGGTTCTGATGCGATTCGATTGCAGTGCTGTAGCAAACTGTCAATGCCGCTTGCATTTCAGCCTTTGACTCTGCTAAACGTACTATAATCATGACTGTCGTAATTTCAAATGGTGGAGGAGTTGTTGTGTACCAAACTGTGCTGCTTTACCGCATATTATTTTAAATAGGTAGTTTCTTGAGCACTTTGGTTTGTATTCCACTATTTTCAATCATGTTTTAAAGATCATTTCTGTGCGCTGAGTCAAATGCTGCTTTAAAATCTGCAAAGGTAACGATTGTAGTCTGGTGAAACTCCTTCCGAGTGTTGTAGTATTATATTCAGCGCGGATTTGCTTTATGCAGCACCTTCTTGGCCTAAAGCCCGCTTAGTGGTACCTTATCAGATTATTGTGCCAAGGCATAAACGGTTCTTTACGATGGCTTCCATCAGTTTGAGGTCAGTACTTAACAGAGACACGACGCTAAATTTTCTTCAGTCTATTCGATTTTTAAACAAAATAATTATGGTAGCTTTTCTTCAGCTGTGTCATATTATATTTTGTCTGCAGTTTGTTGCGAATATCCGTTGTAAGACATTTATCATTATATTACCACCTTATTTAAACGTTTGGCAAAATCCCTTCGGGACTGGCAGCCGTTACGTTGCGCATTAGCTAAGTTAACTGGTTTCTTGCGTCGGTGGTTGTGAATGATTATTATGAACATTATCAATGCGAATGTCTAGATCGGTGTTACCTACTGCTGTGTCGCTTCGAGTGTGATGTCCAATATTAGCATTAAATCCTCCTAGATTTTGATATCGCCTGATCGAATCGGGTCACATCTTGTGTAGCATCTTCGTTCGGCGCGTAAGCCGTTACTAACAGAAATATTAACCGGTTTTTCACGCAAACTGGTTCGTACGCCGATTTCCCGCTATGAGACACATTGACCGACTTCATGTGGTACTACGAATCATATATAACACTGATAAGATTGTTTCAAATTGTTACTGTCCGTTTGTAGTAGACATTGCGCATCGTCTATCCAGTACATACGTTATAGCATCGATATAGTCAGTTTGAGACAGAATCATAATGGTTTAGTTCCTCAGAAAATAATAAGGCTACCGGGCATCTAGCTCTTGCAGCACAATCACCAGACAATACCACTATCAGTTTCTGCCAAGTCCCCGGTTTCAGGATGGTGTCGATGTGGATGCCCACTTTTTCTAATTCCCACGGACGCCGTCCAACTTGCATTCCGTTTGCCAAGTAGCGCCGTTGGTAGGCTGTTATCATTTAACCCATGACTTGGGATTTTTCCACATAGGTTAATATTCGGGTTTTCAGGACCTGCTAATCACTAACGGCGTGCCTTCATTTGCAATTTATACTTAATTGGTTGGACGACCGAAGGGCTATCAATGTTTCCTAGTCGTGGCTGTAACTTTGCTATTAGTCGGAGGAAACATGTCATGCCCTGCTAGGTCCTGGACTTCCCAACGCAGTGCCGTGTTCAGTTCGGAACTGGGGGAACCGAAAGCATGCAATTTTCACGACTTCATTGGGGGTTCCAGTTGCAATATGGGGGCCATAACGTGCTGTAAAACGTCAAAATTTCTGTTTGGCGACTCATTGTCGCTATACTTATTTAATGGGGCAAATTTTAGTTATTTTTGTCCGGAAGAGGAAAATTAGAGGTTTTTAACCAAAATAGGAAAAATTTATTTAGCTTTGGACCCATCAGACATAAATTTCTTAATTTTTAGTGGCGTACTAAAGTGCCTGCGGGCCTGGGTGAGGCCAAAATTTACCTTGGATCATGAATAATTGGTGGAGCGTTCTGGGGAGGTCGTAATATCTGGAGCACCACATGCGGCATATTTGGGGAATATAGTTTTGAAAAGTAATAATAAATATATTTGTTCTGGGTAGTCACAAATGAATGCGAGTAGATTTTATCGAGTACATTAAAGTTAAACCAAGTTTTAGGTACCTGTATGATCAAATATACTTTTATCTGGTAAAACTGAAATTTTGTTTTTAAGAAAAATCAAAGTCGCACTAAATGGAGATAATAAATTCAGCTTAAACCTGCCGAATTCAACTTAAACGTATTCCAACTTGAAACTGATTGGAGTATAATTCGCAGTGATTTAATTTGGATTTTGTGCTTTCTTGTCAGTGTTCGTTTGTGGCAAACAATTTTTATATTTCAGATCGAAAAGTTTGTTTCTGTATCGACACTGAAATACTACTTCGCGGTCGATAACATGTATATCGCCAAAAAGCTCGGGCTTATTATATTTCCGTTTGCCCACACTGTAAGTTTTACAAGTTGTTCATAGCGGGATGTGCACCATGTTTTGACGTGGTTAACGGTGATTGGTGGTAGAAAATTTGTTTTTTTAGCGCAAGGTCACTCGGCTCTTCTGTGTAATGCGACGTGACCCGGCGATTTGTATTTGTATAATAATTTACTGGATTTGTGATGACTATATTTTCGGTTTTGTGTGGCATCTTGTTTTTGGTTTTCCATGCATCTGGTTTTATCTGAATCGTACTGGTATCGAACTTTTAGGGCTCAGAGCGATGTAAAAACACAGCAGAATTGCTAGTGTACACTAATGACTTCTTTTATGTCCCAATTTTGTTTTTTAGCTTCGACGTCTCGTTTCAACTAGATAAATTTTAAGGTGCTAAGTAGTGATGCTCATACAGATAATTTCGATTAAACGAGATTTCGATCGTTTTCGGTTTTGGCGCCGTCGGTTTAGTTTAAAAAATGTAAAATTTTATTTTCGATTAAACGAAATTTCGATTGGTTGCGATTATACGAAATTTCCATCGATTGCGATTAGATTTCGATCGCGTTCGATAGTACTTATTTTTGGCCGCGACGGTAGGTTTAATTTCGAAAAAAAAACATTTTGTCGATTTTCTTCTGTGGTAAGAAAAATTTTCCGCTCTTCACGGGTCCAACGGTCCTTAGCGGTTCTTGCCCGAAAGGGTCCGCGGGCATCACTAATTGTAAAACTTTACTTATTGTGTTCTAATCGGCAAAAACGCTACTTGCACATGCATGCTATGAGACTACTGCAAAACACAGTCTTTGCTGCCGAAATGTGTTTAATACGTGTATTTGCCGCTTTTTCAGCAATATACCATTGTTTAGAACTGGGCAGTCAAGTACGACCACTCCGAAGATGAACCAGTACCGCCCCGTTACGACGTTAACGCTCAAGATTTGTATATTCCAGGTAGAAATTATTTCTTCAAAATATTGAGTCTGTTTGTATCGTTTTGGAATTAAAGAATTCAAACAGTTGTTTTTCTCTAAAACTATTTTTTTTGTTTTATTCGCAAGAGTTTGTCAGAACGTAATGGAGATTGAAGTCAGAACGGAGTGGAGCAGTGTGAAATCTTTTAAATTCCGTCTGTTTGTGTGTATGATCGGCCATAAATCGGGAACGACTTAACCGATTTTCATGATCTTGGGCCCTTTCGAACCAGCATTCGATTTACCGTGTACAACCCTGAGCGTTTTTAGATTTGGGGTCAGGGTCAAAATGTGGGTTTTTGCCCCATTTTAGTGCACTTCACAGAGGCAAGGTTATTTTTATCTTAACTTACGAATTTTTTTCTCTGGATGGTTTATTTCATCGTAAAGTGATAAATGTCGATGCCTCTATTTTGTTTTTCGATTAAGGCTCCGGTTCTGGATTTATGGGTTTTGAGGTACGGGGGTATGGCGCCCCAATGGTTCCTCGACCCAAAATTTGAAAATTTGTTCTGACGTCTTGGGTGGCTGGTGAGTACCTGGGGGCTTTGGGGTAAGGAAAACTCATTGCCGATGCTGGTTTTGCTCTGCGACGCATTGTTCCATGGGTACGGGATATGACGCCCCAATGTTCGGGGTCAGAGGTCAAAATGAGGGGTTTTCACCTTATTTTAGTACCCTTCACGCAAGCAAGGTTATTTTTATCTTAACTTTTGATTTTTTCTCTGGTTTGTTTTATTTCATAGTAAAATGATAAATGCCGATGCTTTTTGTTTGTTTTTCGATTAAAGCTCCGGTTCTGGATTTATGGGGTTTGAGGTACGCGTGTATGGCGCCCAAATGGTTCCTAGACCCAAAATTTGAAAATTTTGTTCTGACGTCTTGGATGGCTGATAAGTTTTACCGGGGGTTTTTCGGGCATGGGAAACTCATTGCCGGTGTTGTTTTTATTCTGCGGCCATTGGT
>JASANE010005086.1:0-23357 GCA_030248225.1 Trileptium ribeirensis | reverse complement strand
TTCACGGATTGGAAGTAACGTACACTTGGCTGGCTATAGGTGTAACAACCATGTTTCACACCATGCCGCAAATACATCCAGGTCTGCGTGTAGCAAGGCACAATCAAGCGAGGAACTGATTTCACGGTAAAGCTTTATGTCATCAACGAAGAGGACAGCATTAGACGTTATGTAGCCACAAATCTCATTTACATACAGTATGGAACAATGAGGGCCACTTATTGTACCTTGTGGAATTCCGCTACGCACTGTTTTTCATTCGGTTTCGATTCCCCATGACAACCCGCTGGCGGCGATATGTCAAAAAGCCACGAAACCATTTTAGTAACTTGCCTCGAATACCACAGTGCTCCATCTTAATAAGTAGCCTTTCAGATGGTACCGAATCGAACGCTTTTTTAAATCCAAGTACACTGTATCAATGCCAGTATGCTGTAGATTACTTATTACTTATTTATAAAATCCGGCTAAATATCCCTATCCTTCCCCAACCTAAATTAAATATCCCCAAATCACCCAAAACACACTTTTTCTTTCTCTCTACCCTTTTTCTTAAAATATATACCTCATCCACCCATTTCTTTTACCCAAAACCCAAAATCCTACCCAAAATGCATTTTTCTCCAATTTCATATTTTTCAACTAAAATTCAAACTACCTTCCTTCTCCCAATACCTAACCAAAACGCTCCAAAATTCAATATCCTCTTCCCCTCACCCCATTTACTAATATATATAGAATTTCCCTTCCTCTCCTACTTCTTCCCATAAATTTCTCCTTTCCCAAAATCACCATTTTTTCCCTTTTTCCTCATTTCTTGTAATACCTCTAACTTCACCAACACCCCACCAATAACTACCATTTTTTATATCCTTATTCCCTCTACCAACCTAACCCCATATATAATCTACACCCTTCCCTTTTTCTACTTTTTATAAACTTACATTTTTCTAAATTTTCATTATTTTCCCTTTTTCTTTCATTTTTCAAATATCTCCTATTTCCCCAAAGCCTTACCAACCCATCCCAAATTTTAATATCCTTTACCCCTTATCCCCGCTCACATTATATCTACACCAACCCTTTCTCCTCCTTTTCATTTCCTTTAAATTTCTATTTTCCAAAATTCCATTTTGCTCCCATTTTTACATTTTTCAAACCTTTACCATTACCGTAAAACTTAACCCACCTTTACCAAATTCCTAATACAAGTATCCCTATCCCACCCCTTCCACATACTAAAATTTTGCCCTTCAATTCCGCCTACATCTCCCATACTACCTCTCCTCCTCACCCCAATTATTTTAAATTATTTTAAATCTTACTATTATTATAATAATAATAATTTAATAAATAAATTTCCTTCTAGAAAGTTCTAGGAGGGACTTTCTTTTGGTTATCATGTGATTAATTATCAGTGATTATTAGTATTAGTGTGATAAAGCGTAGAGGGCGGTCGTGTTGGAATGATGGTAGTATGTTGTCAACGGATGGATAGTTTTAGTGCATTAATATTTAATGGTTTTTCTAGTCTTTACAGAAATGAGATAGCTAATATAGAGCGATGTATACTAGGTTCCTTTACTGTCTCGTCGCTGCGCTGCTTAGCGAAATAGAAGTTTTTTCTCTTTCTTTCTGGGTTATGTTCACTGGCCCTTTTCACATAATTAAACTTTTGATGGTTCAGGGTTGTGTTTTATTGCGAGGACTGCTAAACACGCTTAGACGACCGGGCGTAGTTTGTTTTTAGAGTAAGTTGTTAGCAAACGAGCGTTATCGTTGTGTGCCTGAACACGAGGATTAAATTGCTTCGGACCTCGAGGAATGCTGCAATAGTCATACGCTTTCGACGCTTATGTCGTATTGTGTACGTTATTGTTTATGTACTTGGAATAACTTGGTAGAGGTTCAACGAGACTACGGGAGTAGGACCTGTAATATATCTTTTGTATTATTTACATACTTGCTGGAAGCGATGGTATAAACCGAGAGCGGAACGATTCGGTTACATGCTAGGCAATAAAATCTGTGGAGATCAAGTGCAATCGTTCACGAACTGTTTCGGCGGTTAAACCTACTCTGTCGCGCTCCAGCATCGTGTTGGTATAAATAATTTGTATAACGCGCACGGATATTGATAGAATTCACGAGCGTAATAATATACTAACATCTAACTTGAGCCGATACGATTGGTGTGAACTACTGAGTAACCCCTCGGTTTGAAACGCTACCCCTGGAACACTACCGCTTTACTGATACGCCAGACCACGGACTCGTGCACCCCAGTGGCTGGAAGCGTTGAGTATTTGGTGACCTAATAAAATAAATCGAGTATAGACATTGTGTGTTATGGTGAGCCCTGGGGGTCGAAGCGTCGCGTGAGCACGAACAGAACGGCCAAGCAAAGAAAAGAAAGACCCCTAGTTCTGACATGGTGGCCATGACGAGGCCAGAATCGATGCTGTGAAGATTGAAGATCATGTTGGTTGCGGTTGCTGGATCGATTAGTGGTTAGCGGTGGTGTAGTTTTGTTGCTTAGCGTTTTTATAGCGTGCGTTCTCAGCACGAAATAGTGATTTTGTAAATTTTGAGTAAAGTTGCCGAGCATGGATGATACGGCCGCATATCTGCCGCCCGACGACACTGCCCAGTGGACGATGGGGATTGATAACACCAATACGCCGTTACCGACGGCCACAGATGGTTCAACTGCTTTGCGGGACGAGGAAACTCCGTTGACCCCGTTGGAAGCAACACTGCGTCGGGTAGAAGTAAGCATGGTAACTAAATATGATGAAATCACAAATTTAGTCCGTGATGCCGTATGTGATACCGCTGAGCGCGAACGTAGGCTTCAAAGCTTGATAACTCGACAAACTAGTGACTTAAATGATCAAGTGAATGAAATACGGGGCAACTTGGATCAGTTACGGGAGTTGATAGGAATGGCTCCCATGTCTCCATCGTTATCTGACGCGTGGGCAGACGATTCTGTGTATGTCGATGCTACTGTCGCAGAAGCGGATACCAGGCCGAAAACACGTGTAGGATTTACACACACTTATCCAGTGATAGATCCTGTTAGGGCTGAACCGATTCCTGTTGCGACGCCGTTGCTGGCTGCTCCAGTGACGTCTGCTGATATTCCGTCAGTGTCCAATAGAGTAGTGTCGGCGCCGAATGTGGTGTCCGCGCGTGTGCCTGCGACTGTTCCTGTTGCGTCAGCCCCAGTTAGGAATATTGCTGTTTCGGTCAGCGATACTAGGACTGTAGTGACTACGACGACTTCTGTAGCGTGTACCCAAAAAGCTCCGACGTGGTGGCCATGTACCCAATTAAGTACTAGCGTAGTCGCTTCTGTACCGATGGTCTCAACCACCCCGGTTATGCCGCCGATAGTAGTGAATGTACCGCGTCCAAAAGAACCAGTTAATATTGGGAAGTATGACGGCACTACGGACATTGTTACTTATTATCGTCGACTAGAAACTGAGTGTGAGTTAGCAGATGTAAGTGATGCTAACGAAAAATTTCGTCTTTTGCGTAAAAAACTGATGGACGCCACTCGGGATTTCGTTGAGTTGTTAATGGTGGATTCAAATGCACCAACTACTTATGAGGGCTTAGTACACCACTTGTGCGAGCGATTTGCCGCTAGTCGGGAATTTGTCGATGATATACGTCGGTTTCAACAGATATACCAGCAGGGTTCGGTAGCAGATTTTCCCGATAAGCCCGGTTGCAGTGGCATAAGCGAATAGTCTCGTTGAAACTTGGTGATCAACATGCTGTGAACCTATTGCGCAACACGTTTTTGCGTGGAATGCGGCGTAGATTGTGTTCACGCTTGATTCACCGTGACCAGTGGTCTTTTCATGAATTAAAACGTAGGGCTGTACAAATAGAGGGTACGGAAAAGTTGTTATCCGGAACGGATGATGATAGAACCTCGCCGCGGTCACCGAATAGGCCAGCTCCTCAACGATATTGGGGACCGAGTAGGAACTCCAATGTTAATAGCGGCGCAGTACACGAAGGAATGATAGTCGGCAAGTTCCCATGCGACCGAGTAACGGGAATCGTAGTAACAATGTAAGAAATAGCCGAGTTGTCGAACGCATTTCAGCTGCTTCACTGCTGTATTATGATTGTGGTGCCACAGAGCACGTTCGTCACGATGGCCATATCGTGACGCACGTCTGCGTCAGCAAGAACGTGGCGAAACGAGGGAAGTTCCAGCACGGTCGTCGCCGATTCAACGCGTGTCTAATAATAAAGTGTTGCGAAATCAAGCACCTAGCGAACTGTGGAAATGTTACGCGTGTGGTCAACCGGGTCATTTTGCCCGGGATTGTCGGCAATGTTCGGTGAATGTAGAAAAGCAGTTAGCGGGCGAGCGCCGACGTTGTCCCGAGGCGCGATCAGAACCTAAAGCAGTACTGTCAGTAAGGTTGGATGCATTGGATAATCGGATGCATAACATGGAACGTTATATGAACGGGTGTATGAACGATATACTGACACACTTGAAGTCGGCTAGTGTCGTAAGTTCCAATAGGAATGCGGGTGGACCCGGTGTCGTGCATAATTAGCCTGAGAATTCACGTGGTCAGGTTAGGATGGAAAAAGTTTCTGAATTAGCGTTTGAGGAAAGTTCGGAACTGCAAAATAATACGCAGGTTTCGTTGACCCAGACGGAAACGATGGTACGTCCTGCTAAATCATGTTTCCATGTGGACGTACGAATTGACTCGTACAAATTACGCGGGTTAGTGGATGCCGGAGCTCAAATGACCATCATGCTTCAAGTAATGTACGAAAAAGGCTTCACCCGATATAAGTTGAATTCGGAAGTTCTTCAAGTATTCGCGTTCGATGGTTCCCCAGCTAGTAAGACATTGGCATGGTTCGAAGCCCTCATACATTTTGGTGATCAGTCCAAATACGTGCAGATTCATGTTGTACCAGATATGCCGGTCGCGATTGTCATTGGGGATGACTGTTGCGGAAATTCGAAGCAACGATCGATTACCAAATAATGTGAATTCTGGTTGGTGATCAACCTGTGCGTTCATGGTCTCTGGTTCAACGTAAGGAAGGAATGACTAAGGAGGCTGACCCGAAAGATTAGGTGTCATCTGAGACACTGACGGAAGTGCCTATAGGAGCCTTCCACGTATGTCGTGTGTTCGTGGATGTGGAAATCCCACCAGAGTGTACCGAAGCGGAAGACAATTCCAAAGTAGACCTAAAGCAGGATATGGTGAATGCTAATGAAGCAGTAGTAAAGCGGGAAATGAATCTTGAAGATCGTAGGTGTAGAGACGCAGAATTCTAATCCATCAAGTGATGAGGAAAACGAAATCGACGATCCGCAACCAGTTTCCAGTGGAATTCAGGAAGCTTCTGTCTGTCCCGTAGTGGAACGTGATCTAAATGACTATTTTGCTATTGAACTGCCATGGAAAGCGGATAAGATTCGACGTGCGCAATCGGTGGATCCGTTTACACGAGGAATGGTTCGTTTTCTTGAGGACCAAGAACTAGATCCTGAGTTGAGTGAAGATCTGCAATGGCAGCTCCTGTTGCAGGAAGATAGGTTCCATGTCCGATATGGTATTTTGTACTACCTAATCCAAAAACGTAGACCTGTTCGCGCAGAAGCGTGCTAATTTCGTTTGGTACTAGCCGAGGAATTTCGAGTAGTTGTGATGGAACAAGCTCACCCGACTCGATTTGCTGTCATGTAGGATACAATCGAGCTTTGGCTAAGCTCGAACAAAAATTTTATTGGGCCACAATGAAGAAAGACCTTGAAGCGTATATTAACGCATGTGTCCCTTGTGCTAGATTTAAACCTTTTCCGAATCGACGTGGACCTTTACAACCAATACCGCGCCATGGCACCATTTCATATGGCAGGCGTAGACGTGGTAGGTCCGTTACCTGTTACGCGTTCGGGGAACAAGTATATAGTCAACTTTATTGATTATTACAAAGTCGCCAGAGGCTTTCGCAACGTCAGACCAAACGGCCGCGACTACTGTTGATTATTGCTGAACAAGATAGTACTCCGACACAGAGTACCGCGTGTCATTTTGTCTGACCAAGGACCAGCATTCACGTCCGAATTGTTTACATCAGAGGCAGCCAAGTTAGGAAGTCGAACGGTGTTTGCCACACCGTACCATCATCAGTGTAATGGTTTGGTTGAACGGTGGAACCAAACGTTAATGGCTGTGATAAAGCTACTTACTAAATTGGAGCCTGATAATTGGGACACTTATGTCGAAGGCGTACTTTTTGCGTACCGAACTACTGTACAAGTGTCGACGGGTCAAACCCCGTTTTTCATGATGCATGGTCGTGACCCCGATTTACCTGGAGAAAACTTGTTGTTATCCACAGCGGAAGGTGGAAGTACTGACCAACACGTACAAAAACTGTTGGATACGTTGACTAGCACTTGGAAGGAAGCAAATACTTCCGTACGTTTGGCCCAGGACGCCTACAAGCGGTATTTTGATCGAAGAGCACGCATTCGTGACTTTTTCCAGGTGATGTGGTGTTACTGCGAAGGCCGGAGAATATTGATTCTCGTAGGATCACCAATAAATTTCATCCAAATTTCGAGCCACTATATCGGGTAGTCAAAGTACAAGGTCCTAATTTGGAGGTAATACGTTTAGGTGATGCGCGACGCAAAAGTAAGGCTTACAATAAAAGTTTGTTTAAACACTTTGGTGGTGAGCCGCGCGATTATTTGGAGTATCAGCAACGTTTACGCGCGATCGAAATTGACCGCGAAGAAATTGATGGGTTTTGCGGTGAGTGTGGCCAAAGCTACGAAGAGGGTCTTCGAACAGGTGAGGATGCCGTTAATTGGATCGAATGCGACTACTGCCTCTAATGGTATCATTTTCGATGCGTGAAATTGGAGAAGGAACCGGAAACGACATTATGGTATTGTCCGGCATGTGTGCAGCGATTATGTACATGAACGGTAAATGCTATTTAATTGTGAGTACTTCTCATTCTATCTTTTTATTTCTCGCAGTTGAATGAAACGTGCCAGAGCCAAAGCTGGAAGGTGCGTATGGTGTAGTGTTCAGTAGCGATAAAGCAATGCTCTCGTTATCTGGTTGTTAGCCAGTGCTTGCCGATATCAAAAGCGTTAATGAACCTTACGTATGAAACTACCGATCTTGGAAGTTGGTTAGCCTGTATAATTGAGTGATGGATCACGCAGGGTGTGCTCGGTAGATTTTTATAAACAATCATTTCATTTTAGATGCATGGTAATCGTGCGCGAATTGGCAATTACGACGGTTTATCGTAAAATTGCCTATTTTGTATAATTTCTAGTTAGTGGCAATTAACCATTGTACCAACGGTTGGATAATAAACTATTTCTCGGTCGATAATTACCACATTCAACAGAGCGCTATTATTGCGATATTTAACGACTAATTTAGTATCACGAGTGTTTGGTAAGAACGAACGTTGAAATGGCGAGTTTAGCGAGCTATTCCGAGAGTGATGGGTCGACCGAAGGATCTGATTGGTTGTCTGATTGGGAATCAGAACAGGAAGATGTTATCCATGATGGTCCAATTGACGGAAGTGACCAACAGTTGGCGTTGCCAAAAGGTCAGCAAGGTCCACCTTGGCGAGATCGTAATCATCCAGTATGGAATTTATATGCGTGGACCAGTGGTTTAGAAATGGTAGGCCGTGAATGGATGCACCCAGCGAGCGTGGTAGTAGTAGATTCACGAGAGCAAATCGAAGCAGCGATAGCAATAATCGAACGTTCGGCTACCCATTTAATTGCACATGTGATATCGAAGGTGTAAACATTAGTTATAACCAACAGCGTGAACTTCGAGAAGCATTGGAGAAGTATCGAAGAACGCGCGAAAAAGACCCATTCGATGTTTGTTGGCTTTTGTTACCACGCAACGCTCATTATTGGGCAGATCCGGAATGGTTAGCTTACGCTGAAGGATGGCGTCGCACAGCAGCTGCGACTTTGCAGGAAGCGATCATTGAAGGAGTGGTCCTCATTTTTGATTTCATGGCACTTGGATCTGATATTTCGACGGCTTTGTACCCATGTGTATAGCGTCGGATGAACGGCTCAAAATTTGGTGGGCCAGGAAAAACGATTCGAGATTCTGGAATGTGCGTTATTTAAAATACCAACAGCCATTCCCCTATGCAAATTCCATGGATTTACAAGAAGCAGTAGGCAGCTGGTATAGTTTGAGGCGATTTTTCTACCTATTCACAGGGCATATTCGCTAAGATCCCACGCCATATGGTAGGACGTTGTTAGGTGGCATTCGTATACGTCAAGTAGATGCTGGTAATTGGGTGCTCAACTTTGAGGAATGTCTACGATTCATTCGATGCAGCGCCCATGATGTCATGTGGATTGACGGAGCGCTTTTCGTTGCGCATCGTCGCGGTACGCTACCACCGATGGGACGCCATGATATAAATCGTCTATGGCATTTGATTGAGCAATTTCCACGAATATTTCGAGCGTTTACAACAGACGCGCGTGGTTTAACAGTACGGGTTAATCCCGATACTGTGACGAATGGTCGTGGATATCAAGAGAGTGTTGCCAAGAAGGTATCTCAATGCGCCGGTTTTTGGTGAAGGAAAGGTCGCTGGAATACTTAAGAGCATAGCAGTTTGTACCAAATTAATGAACAAAAGAATTGAGTTGGAAGGTAACTGGCAGCGCGATACTGATCGGTTATTTATGGCAACACCCGCACAATTGAATCGACATCATGTGCAGAATATGCACCTGGACTTTATTAATTTGGATCATACGCCGATGGAAGAAATTCCAGAAACGCAATTACAGTATAACCGTGACCGTACTCCAGGCGCAATAGATTAATTCAATGCATGGTATGCTGCGAATAAACGGTTGAAAGCTAAGAGTAGTCGTCGACGCTCTCGAATACGACGTCATCAAGATGTTGTAGCTGGAATGGGAGATGAAACAGAAATGGAGGAACAACGGGAAGATATTTTCGATCAGGAAATGAGTGAGTGGGCCATATTGTTGTAAACTAAAGGATTGTCTGCACGAGAAATTCGTGATAAAATTAAAATGGCTTGTGGTAGGCATTTTGGCGAAGCCTGTGTTGCCGTCCGCGCTGCTGTTCTGGAGCGATTGGATCGCTTGATTTTGCGTGAAGCCGTCACGCTCAGTGTAACCTCAGTTACTGCATCACCGTCCGCGGTCCGTACGCCAGAACCTGACGAACAAACGCGGGTCCGAAGTCCAAGAGCGGTAACGGCTAGTCCGGTAGGTCCGGAACGATATCATTCGGAATGGATAGAAAATGAAAAAGTTGCAAGGGAGAGTCGTCGAAAGCGCCAGGAAGAAAGTAGTTTAGCGGCACGACAGAATCTAGGTAGTATGATGGGGACTACTGTAGAATCCGAGTCACCTGTCATAGGAACTACCTGTCTTAAACGAAGAGCTGCTCCGTTGGGATTGATTAGTGTGGAGCCCACAAGGACTACTTCGTCAGTTCTTCAACCAACGACAGGAGCGTCTATGTCAAGTAGAGTACGAACGGAGTCGGATACCGTAAGAATGCCGAGCGTGTCATCGATGCCGATATCGGCTTCAGCTAGTACCGTATCAATAGCGAAGGTAGAATTTGCCTTGTCTGACATTGCTCCGACGATACGTCCCGTTTGAGTACGAAAACGGGGGAGAGCGAAACTTTTGCTACCGCCTCAGTTACCTCATCTACGCATATACGGGTATCGAATGTTTTATGAGCACCGTTTCAGCAACCAATAATAACTAGTGCGCAACGACCGAGAATAATTGACGATATTACTAATAAATTAGTTACTGTTGCCTATGAACATGTCCAACAACACTAACAAGCGAACGATATTGTCGAACCACTGCCTGCTCCACCAGTAATGAGCAGCCAGGAGATGTCCCCGTCACTGCACGTGGAATTACAGTTAGGAAGTTTGCATGGACCGGAACTTGAGCAAGTGTGTGTGCAGTTGCAAGGATTAATGCCTCCCACAACCGCTCAATTAGATGGAATGTTGGCGATACAACAAATGCAATTGAACAATCGTGTCGATAATGCGTTGCATTATTTACATCGGCTTCACGAGGATTATCGATCTCAGATGGAATCGCAACGCATGGAAATTGAGCATATTCGTGGTCAAATGGCTGAGTCAAAACGTCATTTGCGCGGAAAAAAAATCGCCTGGAACTCAAACTAGGAAAACGGCATTTCGAACTGTTAGTCATCGTGCTCGTACATCTCGACGAGATACACATGAAGGAACCGTAAGTTTGTCGAGCGACGATGATCGTGAATCTTGGGACAGACAATATCGTCAGTTAGCATTAATTGAAGCGCGACAGTCACCGCAACAGCGACCAATTTATCAGTCGGAACAACCGACAACTTCGACTTTAGCACCAACTGTGGCGACGCAGTTGACGACTTCGACACAAATCGCTATGGAATCACAGTCCAACCCTAGTGATGGTGAGGTTTTCGAAGAAGCATCTGCAACACCAACGGAAGAAGTTCGACCAATTGTCGGACGTAAGCCCGATACCGCTGAATCGGAATCACCAGTGCGGTATGTGCCGTTGGAACAGACCAATATTGAACTTGAAGCAGCACCTACCGAAAGAGTCAGCATTTCTGATTTAACGACTATATTGTTCGATGGACGGGATCTGCGCAATGCACGTAGCACTCCGTTTGGTCACCGTTTTATTTATCATTATTTCACTTTTTACGACACGTTGGATAATTCGACAATGCCTGAACCGATGTGTCAGTTATTGCGCCATCTGCTTGATGAATTACGAAGAGAGATCAACGACGTATGTGAACGTAATCGTGTTGTTCTAAGCCAGGAGCTGGTTGCTCTATTCTTCCAATAGGAAGAACGGGCACGCAACGTCATATTTCAAACGCAGTGGAACGTTGTCATGACTCCGGAACTGTACGATTGCTTTATGCGCCGATTAGCGTACGGAGTTCGTGGGTACTTCTACGAAGCACTTCGACGGCGTCGAATGGTCGTACGAAATTTTTCACGAATTGTGTTTGTCGTGTGCAGCCGTTACCGATGGGAGGATGATGTTCAGCGCGATATGCGACGGTATACTCACCAACGAATAGGTATTTCGTCACAGGTGTCGTACATTCGTGATCTCGTGTTCCAAAATACTGAATATCAGCGATTACGAGATGATGTTGACAATTTTGAGCATCAATTGCATGAACAGCAACCTCAAGGTAATTTATCACAGGAACGAATGGAATATCAGCGATTAGTCGATCGCGTAGTGTTAGCCACGTTACGACAGTTTTCAAATGCGTTCTTGCTTGAACTAAGTAACATTACGCGAAAGTACGCCCAAGTCGGTGACTATCCGGGCAATCCAGTATACTTGCCGTTGGAATGTGATTGGCCGGATTAACTGCCGCGGCCAAAACTCGACTAAAATGACTATTCAATGACAATTCCAAATCGATTAAAACAATGCGTCACATTAGCCACAATTTCGCCATATAACGCCCGTAATAGATACTAATAACCTAGCTCGAATTAGTAATAACCCATTAATTGTCCCTCGCGAACGTTTCGTTACTTGTATTTTCTCCAAACGTCGCGAGCCCGTCTCGACCTTACCCGGAACATTAATGGTGAGTGTACAAAGGACGCTAAACAATTGTGTTGTTTTCGGTTAATTCGAACGCTAAATGGTAGTATATGCGTCGAATGTTGGGTATTTGGAACAATTACGATACGAATGTGATATTCGAACGGTCTGGTAATGACATTTGGCGCGGTTAGTGACTATTCGATTATTGGCTTCAACGACAATTCGACCGTTTACATTTACTGATCTGTCGACAATGTATATTTAGTGTTGCAATAACTATCTTCAATTATCGTGTTTATCACGTCTAGCTGCTATGAACTGAAACTATATCAATCGTCTGACAATGTAAACTAGGCTTATCTCGTCGGCTACAGGGTAAACGACATTATTATTGGTTATTATTGTGTGTTATAAAAATAAACTTGTACTTATATTACTTGATACTAGTTATAAAAATATTTTTGTTTACAGATGCCTTACTTGTGTGCTTTATTCTTTATTGTGTGCTTTATAACATATTCCATTTTCATTTTCATCATAAAACTATAAAATTCTATAAAAATTCAAATAATTACAAAAATTTCCAAAAACAAAAAAATTTAAAAAAATATCAAAAATTAAAATTTTCTTTTATACTTATTCATTTCATTGGTCATAATATTTTTGCTCATATATTTGCCTTGTCATGTAAAGCATTAATAATAAGCCTTATATAAATTGCGCCGTTAGGTTTCAAAAGCGTTTATTATTTATTATAACTCATATGTTACTTGTTTATGTATTACGTTGTTTTCAGGGTTTTGTTACCCATGCCGGGACGTCATGGGCTTACTAAGGGGGTGTTGGGGCTGGCGCATTTTTCACCACAAAATTTTTCTTTTTCTTTTCAATAAAGGCCGCCCCCACACCGCCCTGGTATTCCTTGTCGCTCTGGCGTGGTTTATATTGCATAATATAACGTATGTATATATCTGTATATATTATATATAGTAGAAACCTAGCTATGTATTTTCTTAACATAATTAAAACATTATAATATTACTTATTTTTACTTATTTATAAAATCCACCTAAATATCCCTACCCTTCCCCAACCCAAATTAAATATCCCCAAATCACCCAAAGCACACTTTTTCTTTGTCTCTACCCTTTTTCCTAAAATATATACCTCATCCACCCTTTTCTTTTACCCAAAACCCAAGATCCTACCCAAAATCGAATTTTTCTCCAATTTCGTATTTTTAAACTAAAATTCAAGCTACCTTCCTTCTCCCAATACCCACCAAAACCCTCCAAAATTCAATATCCTCTTCTCCTTACCCCATCTCCTAATATATAAAAAATCCTTTACCCCTTATCCTCACTCACATTATATCTACCCCACCCCTTTCTCCTCCTTTTTATTTCCTTTAAATTTCTATTTTCCAAAATTCCCATTTGTCTCCTATTTTTATCTTTTTCAAACCTTTACCATTTCCATAAAACTTAACCCACCTTTACCAAATTCACAATACAAATATCCCTATCCCACCCCTTCCACATACTAAAATTTTGCCCTTCAATTCCCTCTACATCTCCCATACTACCACCCCTCCTCACCCCAATTATTTTAAATTATTTTAAAACTTACTGTAGCGAAGCGAGTCCTAGTGGGTTTAAAATTTTTCCAGTTTCTCCTACGATGACCTTATGTAATGGTAGCACTCAGAACCTAGGACTTCACTTACTACACAAATATAATAAACACCTAACTTAATATTACTAAGATAATTAATAGCAGTACGGCAATAAGGTAACGAATTGTTGAATTGACAAGGTGGATCTAAGGATCCGACTAATAAATTAATATTAATGCTCGAGCAACGTTTTGAACTACAAGGTGGATCCTTCGATCCGGTCTAAGCTTTGACTTAAGCTTAGCTCAACCTAGTCAATATATTTTATCGGAGCACCCCTGTGCTCTCAAGTAAACAAATTTTCGGAGCACCCCTGTGCTCTCAATAGAAAATTTTAGGAGCAGCCCTCTGCTCTCAAGAAGAAAATTTTCGGGAGCAGCCCTCTGCTCTCAATAACCAAAGAAAATGTGGAGCACCCCTGTGCTCTCAATAGTAAATTTTCGGAGCAGCCCGTCTGCTCTCAATAAACCCCAATTTTTCTTTAAACTCAGAATCAGCGCTAAGTCTTAGCTTTATGTAACTACTGCCTAGCTAGACCAGTGTTAAATAACAAGGTGCCGTATGGCTTGTAAGCTAAGAAATAAATTAGACAATAAACGACACTTACTCTGAGATTTCCGATCGCGACTGACTCGCTGATCGAAGGAAGTCTCAGCTTATATACACCCAAATTCCAGGCCGGGAAAACCCAGAACTTTAGCAATAATTCCTAGAATCCTAGAACTCTCAACAATAATTTTTAATCGTTGCTAAAAAAATTTAGAAGCCCTCACATATGATCCTAACTTTGACATTTCTAATGATCAGCGGCTACCTGCATTAAATATGTTTACCAATAAAATTTATTCCAAGATGTGGAAGGTAAAATCAGGTTATTTAAACGTATGTTGTTTGAATTATTATGACGAGTTCTTAGAATTCTCCAGCAAGTTTCTAACAGATACTAAAAATAAACCAAATGCTTTACCACCCAGCTGTTATGAAATGGTTTGACATTTCAAAATTTGCGGAGTTTTAAATTTTATCGTGACAAACTGTGTGGGAAAAAAATGACAGCAGCTGAGAAAAAAAAATTTCACAATTTAATGAAATAAACTACCACAAACAAAACGCCCAGTGTGGCAACGCGTAGTTTAAACTAAAAATATATCACACCGCTAGTAGACCGAGAACTGCAACACTCTACTATAAAGATATGAGACAATCGTTTGTCCTATATATCACGGGAATTAAGCTCATGTAATTAAACAACGTGTGTAACTAACTATTAACGGTGTAACGCAAAACAGGCTACTGGTAGTCTACATCACTACAGTAGCTTCGATAATCATATAAATTCAAGTGAGATAAATTAACTCTCTTCTCTCATTTATATAACCAAAGTGAGGAAAACAAAATCATTACAAGAAACCCATCCTTTCTACTACAGTTGTATTAACCAGTGAGTTTAAATAAAATGCAACCCCGTTACATTAAATTTCTGGGGAAATCAAAGGGCGGCAGCATAATATGGTTGCTACTCTGTTATATTGAATGTCACCGGTATCGGCACTACTAATGTCCAATAACGCCCTAAGTCTCGATCCGCTCGAATTCGGTTAAAAATTTTGGAAGAAATTTCGATTTTAATTTCAAGCCTATCGAAACCCTAAAACTATGATTTGGCTATTATACTGTAATGTGAACGGCCCATTTATAAAAACGCGTAACAAAACGGACTGCAGAAAACAAGTTACTTTAAGTAACGTCTAAAAACAATCTGCGAAAACAAGCTTTAGAAATTATTTAGCCATTACACATATATATAAAATATTTAAAATTTATCCTCATTCTGAAGAAATTTTTAGTTAAGAATGGGCTCATCTAGAAACAAAATTTATTATTTTTTTACCATACCTTATGAGGTGAGCTGTTGAAATGGATAGCAAGCGGTTTGATATCGGTAAAGTATATATTTTGGAATCCTTATCGTAACATGGTTAAAACTATATAGTTGTGGAATATATTATCGCGGTCGTATAACCAGAATTAAGGCAAAAAGTCACGGTCAAGCAAGCCAATCCAAAATGTATTGCACGAAAACAGATATGGTAAACCAACAGTGTCGAAAAAGACCTAGAACAGAGAAACCTTAAAATATAATCCAATAATTAGAGATTCCGAAAGCTTATAAATCAGAATACCCGTTTTGTCAGATGTTCAAAAATGTCCTAGAAGGAACAACGCACAAATGTGACAACCCTACAAATAGTATGAAGTAATGCGGCTAAGATGGAGTTCAGTTACGAGAGACACCATCTACAACCAAATAAGTATTTAAAGGTACCGTTCACTATTATGAAAACGGGACATCACAGATTTTCTATAAAACCAGACATGTGATACGAAATATGTTTTCAATTAGTAATTTCAGCTAACGATCGTAAAACTAAAGACATCTCTTTTTTTGTGATTAGAAATTTAATGTCCCGCATGCGGCGGTGAAGCAAAGGACGAGTGGCTTCATAAATAATAACACATATTGATCGATTAAAGAGCATACGACAATTTCTTTGACAACGGAATATACTACTAAGGATTAGTTGTCTTTCAGCTAAACACACTACCAGAAGGAGCATTCCCATTTGGTTTCATCCTAAAGCCTTTAAATCATTAATTAAATCATTCGTAAAATATTAAGATTAACATGTTTGTTACTAACACTATTTTAAGCCGAGTCCTGTACAGGCCACATGTACCGTGATACAGGACAAACGTAACAAATTGACTCGCAAACATGCGCATTCAACAAAGTGTAATATATATAGGAATTTTCTTGTGTATGCACTACACCCTGAATGCCT
The DNA here is from genome assembly GCA_030248225.1 of Trileptium ribeirensis. Classification (NCBI taxonomy): domain Eukaryota; kingdom Metazoa; phylum Nematoda; class Enoplea; order Enoplida; family Thoracostomopsidae; genus Trileptium; species Trileptium ribeirensis. The sequence goes on along the minus strand of JASANE010005086.1, from coordinate 7,144 downwards.
ATACAAAACTGACAGAATCATCGTTGCCAGCGAAAAAAAATACCGTTAATTACTACAGACCTCTATTTAACAGCCTATGCAAGATGCAGATCGCTTAATTCGAGAAAGTAAGCTTTGAGTTTTGGGCCGACAAAAAAAGGCATACGTTTCATTAAGTTGCAAAGAGCTACAGGGGTTTTCCCTACAAGAGTTACAGCGCTAGCGCGTCTTCATATTGAACACCAACATGATTTTTGGACCGAAGGGTTATCCTGTCGCCAGAATGGAATCTCACCTCAGTCGCAATAGCAGCGTGCTCATCATTCCCTAGCCTGTACATAGCCTGGCAGCTGGAGACAAATCTGGCCAGGCTTAGATGGGGCGAAATTTAATATATTTTGACCTTTCCATATTTTTTTTCATATTCACTGAACTATTGATTCTAATATTAAAAGCACTGCTTCCTAAAGGAAAATTGTACTAATGTTACTGGGATGGTAGCTTCAGATATATACAGTTTTTAATAGAACTGAAAGGCTTAAGCTTAAAACCAACAAAAATCTGCCCAAAATATAGTAGGCAATTGCAGTATTATTTTTGAGACTTGATCGCGTTGGAGGCAAGGTTAACTTAAACAGTTTATTCGTCAACAACTTGATGTATCACATCCCTTACCAAATTGTTAGAATATGTACAATCCACCAACAATCAGGAAGTAAAATATATCAACTTCCAATTCACGAAACAAAAATAAATTTCGTCTGGGCGTCGGTATCGATCGTGATAATTGTAGAATAACAAGGTTCCCGGGAAACGAATCCAGGGAGCGCGGTCCAAATAATTCGATGTAGACTGCGTCTGCAGTGAAGTGCGCAAATATTTTAGTTCACTCAAAACAAGCAATACAGTACCGTCAGCGACCAGGTTAGTCGCTATACAATAATTGCCAGGTATAATTGATTTAGTTTAGACTTAGATTTTTTTATATCTGCAGATTAATAAAACAAAATTATCGCATTAAGTAGTTAAGAGCGCTTTCAGCAGAACATTGTTAGCAACATTTAGAAGTTTTTTTGCTCTTCGAATTTTTTTTAAGCCACAAGTACATCCAATGTAGAAACATTCATGATACACGAAAGATAAAATGAGTCTCAAAGATAACGACCAAGGCTTTATGATAAAGGAAAAACCTCGCACTTATAGTATCCATACCTTCTGTGTTTAATGCAGTTTATCACATACCCCCAGTTGCTGGATGATACACTAAGGGCGTTAAAAACGAACTGGTGAGCTCAAGATTTTATCAATCATTCAAAGCTGCACCCTAGTAGGGATTTCGCAACAACGCAAAAAAGGTATGTATCTTCATGACAGTTTAGGAAAAAAAACAGCTTAGGGCTGGGGATCGGGGACGGCATGGCATGCATTACGATTTGGCCGCCCAGGGTTACCTAGGCCCACACTTATTTTGTGGAAGCTTTAAAAACTATCTTGATGTAATAATTAGCTCACTGTGACACTGTTTATAAGTACGCGGAATAATTAAAATACAACTAAAATTGTTAGAAATGATTATGAAATGCGAGGCTGAACAGAAACTGCAGTGTTCCGCATGTTTTACTTCGCCGATTGTGAAGACATATGGTTTTATAGCAAACTTGTTTATATAAACTATACTGTAAAGCAAGGATAATAAGGAATAGTATGTAAACGCTCTCAACTGTTTGAATGCCTGGTTCTTAGCAATTAATATCTAAACAAAGCCGTGCTTATGTTATGTTTCATACAATAAATTAACAGTCGATTAGTTTATGCTTTACCTACCAATGATAGCATCACTCAAGTTCATGGCTACTATCAAAACCACAACATAAGACTATCATTCGGAATGTGGTGCTATTTACTCCGTTCGTGGCGTTCATACCCACTACCACATGCTACAGTACTGTGACATGCCTTTATGGTGTATCATTTAAAATACTGCCAGCAAAGTGAATTTGTTTTTTGGTAAAAGATTTGCTTTTAGATTATTGTCGTCCATAAGAATTAGCATTCCCATAAACATCATAGGAATACATCAGTGTGTATAGCGAAATAGTTAAGATATGGAGTCTTTAGAAAATTGTTTTATTCAATGTCAAGCCTCGACGTTTTTCTATGCTGAACTTTAATCAGAAAACGACACAGCTCAGTATTTAAAAGGTGTTAAAATTTTACAACTGCAACGCTTCTAGTACCACGATTATGTCAATAAGAAGCCAAAAGAAAACCTTTATATAAGCCTCATGGTCTTGTTTCAAATCCTCAAACTGAAATTTGAAATGAAAAAAATTGAAAGAACCTTTATGTTAATAAAATAATATAATAAAAAGTGTTTATTCTAAGTCACTACAAACTGAATACGTGAATTGACAAAAAATGCAAACGAAAATATAAGCCGCAACAACAAAAAAGTGGTAGCGTTTTAGGTCAAAATGTAGCAATGACCTGTTGTATTTTGACCGTTGAGTAAAAGCAACGAATCTTTTTCTTTAGACTTTTAGTATTTCGATAATTTTTAAAATACCTATTTAACTTTAGTGCTTTTCCACTGAACTGAACGAACCGGGTTTACATACCGTCCAGGGATAGTTTTGTTATTAATTTTCGGCGACGAAAATAATTGACGCTAAGCGGAAAGAAGAAAACAAAACTTTTGGAGACAAGTTTTTACACACCAACTTGGGTTTTTAAAGAACTTTTGCTGCCTGTGCCAATTGGGAGATAAATATTTCAGCCGTAATTTCAGCGGAGAGCAAAATTAAAACGTCAAGTTTCATTTAAATTGAACTTTTTTTCAAAACTACTGCTAAAACTAAAACTATACATAAAATGCTGACGTGAAACCGTAGTTTGCTTTCCGTTTAAGTTTGTTCAAACCTACCTGGTGTTTCGTGGGTTTATTTTTGGGATTTCAAGCAGTTCAAACCTATTCCTGGATGTTTGAATCGGACTAGTTTTACAACTATATGGGAGTATGTTGGGCGGATATATTACCGATAAATCCTGAGAATTACAATATGAAATTTTATTAATTGTTGTTAGCTAAAGTAGTTTAATGATAAAAAGTAAACAATTATATTGTCGATATGCAAAAATACCTGTTGTGAAAGGTGCATTTTTGGTGGCGCACTCATAGTCCACTCTCCTATCAACTTTCTAGGAAACCCTGATTCAGGGGTAATACGTTGTCGTTTAGAGAAAAACAGCTTAGATAGGCAGTTCCGAGTGCGACACCCCACTCACTTAAGCTAGCCGTGCATCATACGCTTAATCATAGTGTTTGCCTCATGTAAGGACCTAAACTTAGGCTAAGGCTTAGTATATCGACACCAGCATGACATGCTATACACTTTGGTCACTCAGGGTTACCTAAACTAGGGCGGGGATACAACATACGTAATTATTGCAAATCTGCCAAACACTTCAAACTCGTCCAGCACTAGCTAGCTACCTTGTGTTTGGTGTGACAGTGGGTTCCTACACAACGCTTAATATCTGTCTTGAAATCCGTATTCAAACCTCGCTGGATAATACGAGAACACATGGGATCCTTGAAGGTCACGCTATACTCAAAACTAAACCACGTTAATATATCCACATCATGTATATGTCCGAAATTCGAAGATTTTGAAGATTATTATATTTGGAACAGCAAAATTGTCGTAACCCTAAATGCCGGATAATATAGTTCTTAATTTGACATTTTAAGAAAGCAAAGTGAAATAGTTCTCCCCAGACCTTGACACGATAAGGTATGATTACACATTTGAAATTTAAACGTGCGTTCACACGCTCAAACATTTCACTCGAACCCCGAGACCAAAGTCCGATCAAAATTTGGCTGTAATAATGCAGTTGAAAATTTGGGAAATGATCATGATTCAAAATTTAATCTAAAATATTTTTGTTCAAAAATCATTGTCTATGATTGAGTCAAATTTGCACAATGTTCATACAACGCTACAGCATTTTGAACGGTGTTCACATGTGCCAATTCACCGAAAATGTAGTTTTCAAAAATGTTCAAAATTCGATCAAAAAATTTTGAGCTAAAAATCTGACCGAAAATTGCTCAATCTGAGCCCAAACTCTGAGAAAAAAGATTGAGCGTGTATGAACATAAATTTTTAAGTAAGTCTGAATTTTAAAGCTGATTAAGTGGAAAAACATATGATAGTCTTTCGGATCTATTGCCAACACTGAAGAGAAACGAGCGGCTTACAGTTCAGCTGATATCATTTAATTCAAATTGTTTCATATGGTTCAAGAACAATGTAGGTGTGTTACCATGCATGATCATGGCGATGGGAGCAGGAGGAGTTAACCCCTGAGGCTGCGAACCTCCCTTCCACGCCCGGCTACTCCCGGACAGGTAACCTGGGCATCTTGCTTGCGCCCCTGGAGCCGCTGCACTGTTGATTTCATTTTCAGTTTCAATATTTATTAACGACCCATTTTTTTGATGTTTGTTTTTAATAGCAGAAACGCGAACTAACTTGGATAAAATGTCTTAGAATTGTCATAATTTAAGCTTAATTTTTACTATCTCATTGAGCTAAATAGTTCAGTGTAGAGTTCTTGGGATCAACCCAAAATACTCCCTCATGCTTGTTCGAGATTCTATATTTACTTGGCCGTGGGCTACAACCACCCACGGAAAAATTTTAGGGAAGCCCCACGTCAGAAATTTCTTTATCCACCACTGCGTAGGCTATCCGTGCAACTATGTCAATGTGGCACACTACTAGTATATTGACCTTTCGTCCTGGTTTAGTTTTGTTCTGTATTTGTTTTAATAAAGCTAACCATCGATATTCTGTTCTAATTTCATATTTGTGTCGTTTTTCTGCGCTGAAGATTAAAGTATCTTTTTATAACCGCGTCACATATTCGAGCAAACATTGGCTATCACTTGGTGGTCACCTCTCCAACTTTATGGTTCATTATCCTTAAGCTGTATTGCCGTGACCTACTATAATGGACATGGTAACAGTGTTACAAAGTCTGGCCACTGAAGGTTTCTCGCTGGACAACGAAGTTTTCTTACTAAGCATACGTGAAAATGTCACAAACCTTTCGAATTAAATAATGTAACGCGAACCGATACTTGAAGACTTGATTCATAATAATCATCAAACTTGAAAAAGTTTACAGGATGAAATATTAGTCCACAGATTTCTATATTATGGCTGCACGCAGCGTGGAGACTTTTCGGTTCAGCCTCGAAAGTAGTTTAGGCATAATGATCTTCGAGTTTCGCATAGATATATGAACATCAGTTTTTATACATATACTTACTAATTTGACAAAACAGTTTCCGAAGTACCAATATTGGTGGCGAAGCTGAGCGCCACTGATACATTCAAACTCGCCTCAGCGTGAACTATGCGTCTATTTTTCGGCACAAACCTAACAAATAATCGACCATAAGAATATTTGATATAATTTCTTGAACTTTCTACTATTTTGAGGAAAGTATTTTAGGAAGATAAGTGTTTGGCTTTGAAATAAACACATCGTTCAGAGCGTTAATTTGAAACTTGACTCTTTGTTATTCCGAGTTTTATCTTTGTTATTCCGAGTTTTATGTCTTGAAAAAGTACAATCAAATACCTCTAAAATGCGCTACTTTACAAATCTTAATTAGAACTAAAAATTCGTTTTACAAGATCATCCAGCTGTTCCCATTGTACAAAATTGCTGCATTAAATCTTCGTAATTGGTGAATCAGAAAAGCAGCTAAGCTAAGCCAAAGTCAAGATTGTGTTCTAACTAGCTTTAAAACAAAATGCTTTGAACACATTAGCGTCACCTACAACATTTATATCGCCTAAAAACTATTCTATTTACTCGAATTCCACGTTAAATTCTGCTTGTTTTATACTTGTTTGATAATTTATTTTTCTGATGCTCAATAGTGGTGTTTTGACTCCTTTACTCTGCTAAATCGTCGAAAGAAGAGAAAAAAAATTTTTTAAAGTTCTGCGGTATATCAATGCAAACTACAAAGAGGCTGGCTTGGTGGTTAAAAATAACTTTTTTCCGATAACATGCACTATTAAACATCAAAAAAAAACACGTAAATGATATTGAAAATTTTTAAATAATTTAAGCAAGAAAACCTACGCTGTCAGCAATCGGCATGATGAACTATTTTTTTCTCAAAAACGTAACTGCAACATGACATTGTATTGCAATAGTAATATAGTTTCGTTATTAATACGTTAGGAATGATACACAATTTTTCAGCTGCTGGAGACAAAAATCTACCCATAAGATTTACTAGATTCAGAGTCAGGCACCGAAACCTACCGAGAAATCTAAAGCACTGGGCCGGCCACCCCTTGTTTTTTTTCAGTAAAGCTGGCTTCATGATTGTATACAAGTTTCATGCTTCCATCAACCCGAATTCCTAGTCTGCAATGAAATACGCTGTACACGAGCACTAGCCTACTCACAAAAAAAACCATCGGCAGAAACGATATTGGACAAAAATTTTACCCCAGGAAACAATTATTTTAGAACCTATCAAAAAAAACGGCTTGAATCGCCCACTGTAGAACTCTCGTTGTTTATAGAATACTAAAAATTAAGAAACATCTTTCAACAACTGTTTCTCAAAATTATTCACAAAAAACAATCGTCATATTCACGGATATAGAGCCAAGATTCAACTTCCGTCATTGTCCGGAACAATATTTCAATGGCTAAATTCAGGAGCGACGGGCTGTATATTGTCTGATTTCAGTAAAGAATTGCGAATCCAGGAAATTCGGAGCAGTAAAATAGAATAGAATGTAATGCGGAGCCGAAACTATAAAGTTAAAAAAATAAAAATATAGTAAACATAAATATATAGACATATACCGCGCGATTATATACACACTATGAAGCACTGAAATACGGAGAAAAATTAAAACTCTACAGCGGTTCATTACTATTATTATAATAATAATTTAATAAATAAATTTCCTTCTAGAAAGTTCTAGGAGGGACTTTCTTTTGGTTATCATGTGATTAATTATCAGTGATTATCAGTATTAGTGTGATAGAGCGTAGTGGACGGTGTGTTGGAATGATGGTAGTATGTTGTCAACGGATGGATAGTTTTAGTGCATTTGTA
>JASANE010005084.1:0-11370 GCA_030248225.1 Trileptium ribeirensis | reverse complement strand
GCTCCCAGCCGTCCTAATTCGCGACCAATAGGTTTCATGTCGTCGTCGTCATCATCATCATTGTAACAAATATCAAGCTCATCGTGATCGCAAACTGGTAAACCAGTCTGACCTTGCTGATCCATCCCACCATATGCTATAGAAGGTAGAACGTCGATAATTTCCGATTTATCAATATTTATCGAGGGATTCCCTGCATTGTCAAGAAATTCTTTTTCCAATACTAAAGATCTTTGCGTTTGATCACCAATATTTTGTTGTTCACTGGCACCCAGTTGTAACAAGCTAGTTTCGGTATCATGAGTCTTCATATCGTTGGATCGTCCATTGTTCTTCATTTGTAGCACTGCTGCATCGGTTACAAATCGATCATCATCGACTTGCGTTTCATTATGGCGACAACACGGCTGTCCAGAGTCAATCGAGCGTAGACGGACCCGTTTCCGCTTCCCGCTTGCGCTAAGCAATGCCGCTTTGATCAACTTCGGGCGGCCTGGCTTCTCTCCAGTCCCAACAGAGCGTATACTGTTCGGCGCGGAAGGCTTCGCGCTGTGCGAATGAGAATTCCGATGAACAGGAGAATGATTTCTCGTGTCTTTGGCAGGTGACGAGCGTAAAATAATTTCAGCTGGCAGAGCGCTATCGTGATTTGTAGAGGCATTGCCGTTGTTGTTGCTGCACTGTTCCACTGCATTACGACTGTCGCTGCTGTCGCTTCGTGACGAATGAGGAACGTGAACATGCGCCGTTGGGACAAGACTGAAACGTGTATAATTGAATTCTGAAGACTGAAACGTGTATAATTGAATTCTGAGTGAGTGAGTGAGACGAGCGAAGCGAAGAATTCTTAATAGCCAGGAGTGTGAAATTTGGCAGCGTTTATTTGTGGGTTTTTTCGTATGACATGCATAACTCAACTTCTGATACACAGATCAGGTCGTACTATACCTCATTCGAAACTTGAAATCTGTACTTGTGCCCTTTAGTTAGACGCAAAAACCGATTCCAACACATACCCTCTCAAAAGAATGTCCGAAAGAACCCAGGTATGGTCATTAGGGATCCCACCAAAATACGTGATGAGTCATATCTCGACAACCACCGGTGTGATCTGGCCGGATTTTGGGTTAATTTTGTTCAGAAAGCTTAGATTTATAATGCTATATAGATGTTATTGTTGTCGAGGTCACGTAAGCTCCAGGCTTGGGCCAAAATGATGTTTAATATGGACCCTTGGAACCCCCGAAAACACTAAATTGGTTATATCTCTTTAGCCGCTGGAGCGATTCGGCTAAAATTGGGCTCATTTTGTTCAGAAAGCAAAGGTCTATATTGCTATAATGTAGTGCTCTACTTTTTGAGTTTTGTTTTGGATCGACTTTAACGAAATATAAGTATTTTCCTAACTTTTATATACAATCAGAATTCACTTTCTTGGCCATAACACAAGTCCATATTTATAATGATTTCTAACAGTAGAACTAGTAACTCTATCAAGATTGCAGAACGTAGTGAATCATAAGTACCTACGCCTTTTGCGTGCACAACCAATCAGCTCTCGATACGATACGTCGATATGCTATATGTGGGGATACCACACAAGTTAGAAAAAAACAAACACTAGCAATAAGTTTCCCGTTCCTGAAACACCCCCACCCAAGTGCAAGCTATCAGCCTCCCATGACGTCACAATAAAATTACGAATTTTTGTGTCGATGAACCACGGGGGCGCCATACCCCCGTACCCATGGGTCATAGAGCAAAATCCACAACGGCAATGAGTTTGAAATGCCCGAAAACCCCCAAGTAAAACGTTTCAGACGTCCAGGACGTGAAAACAAATTTTCGAAATGTGGGTAGAAGAACCACAAATATGCCATACCTCAGACCCCATAACTGCAGAGCAGGAGCCTTCATCTAAAATACAAAAGACGCACCGGCATTTATCATTTTACTATGAAATAAAACCAAGCAGAGACAAAAATTCAAAAGCTAAGATATAATAACCTTGCTACGTAAAGAGTACCTTAATAGAAAATAAAAAGAGGCATCGGCATTTGTCATTTTAACACGAAATAAAACCAATCACAGAAAAAAATTCGAAGGTTACGAAAAACAACCTTGCTTCAGTGAAGCGTACTAAATTGAGGTAAACAACCCTCATTTTGCCCTCTGACCCCGAACCTTGGGGCGCCATACCCCGTACCCATGGGTCATGCAGCAAAACCGACACCGGCAATGAGTTTCCCATGCCCGAAAACCACCAACTGAAACTTTTCAATCGCCAAGGTCGTCAAACCAAGTTTTCAAATTTTGGGTCGATGAACCACCAGGATGCCATACCTCACTCCCCATACTCCAGAACTGGAGCCTTAATCGAAAATCAAAAAGGGGCATCGGCACTTATCATTTCACTATAAAATAAAACCAACCAGAGAAAAAATTCGAAAGTTAATACAAAAATACCTTCCTTCCGTGAAGGGTACTAAAATGGGGTAAAAACCCTAATGTTGACCTATGAACACGAACCATGGGGCATCATGCCTCCGTACCCATGGGTCATACAGCAAAACCGATACCGGCAATGAGTTTCCCATGCCCGAAACCCCCAAATGAAACTTTTCAGGCGCTAAGGACGTCAGACCAAATTTTCGAATCTGGGGTCAATGAACCACGAGCCTTACCTCACTCCCCATAGCTCCAGAACCGGAGCCTTAATCGAAAATCAAAAAACGATCATCGGCATTTATCATTTTAACATGAAATAAAACCAACGAGAGAAAAAAATTCGAAAGTTAAGATAAAAATACCTTGTTTCCTTGAACAGCACTAAAATGGGGTAAAAACCAATCCTAGGTAAATCGACTACGCCGGTGCGAATGAGCCCAAGATCATGAAAATCGGTTAAGTCGTTCCCGAGTTATGGCTCATCGCACACGCAGACGGAATATAAAAGCTTGGATCCCTGCAACACACAATCTCCACTACGCTACACTACGTTCTGATTACAATTATGGATTTATAAACTGTGCGGGAATAAAATCAACTTGGGCGACTGCCTGTTCGACTGCGCCTGCGGCTTAGGCAACGATGAAATTTTTATCAGATCAAGTAATGTTTCTCAGAAAGCTCTACAAAAAATTCCTTATATGTCCTCACGTCATAACGGATTATTCAGTAATAATGGAACAACGTGGAACATAGCACAACACACAGATGTATTGTCAACGGCGCTCCAACATCTAAAGGTAGGACACCGAACCGACCTGAAATCCACCTCTACCGCTCAATTTAAATCTTACGACGTTCATGTATTGAAATTGATACAGTGCTTGTCAATGCTGTATATGCTACATTCTAGCTGAAATTGAAATAATTGCGACACTGGGTTTCCATCTTTCACAGTTATCCCAGTTTCCGCGCTTCTAGCCTATTGGCGGTCCCCGTATTAAAAAAGCCACAAGATTGACATAAAATCTTAAAAACTTGCTACACAATTGGTATCAAACTTAATGTCATAGCTTAAAAATTAAAAAAAATCACTTGAAATTTTAAGGAAAGACATGTCTAGTTTCGATTTTCGCGTTTCAATGGTCCATATCTTCATAACACGTATAGTCCTGTTTTAGTTGCAGAGAATTTTAAATAAAGCGGAAGCTTTACATGGCGCGTTGTAACTTCCGACCATGCTGTCCCGGCTTCCGTTTGGGCACTAAAATTCGGCGTTAGTTGTAGTTCTGAGGAAAGGCGCCGAAAGACCTAAATCAGGATCGCGGTTAAAAATTCCCTAGGTCATTTAAAAGTGACGTTCTACAACGAAGCAAACAACTCAAGCTTAAACTATAAGCAGTTACTTGCCATGTTGCGCTGTATTTTTATTTGCTTCAAGTCAAAACTGTTATGATCAATAATGTCCATTGTCAGCACTGTGTAGCATACCAAACAAGTTCCAGTTTGGTGTTCCAAAAGCGAAAGAGTTGCAGTTTAGCGAGAAGATCGACAATAAGAATCGAATTATATCAAATGGGGGTCATGATCTAAACAAATTCCAGAAGCCTGGATGTCGTCTGAGTCTCGCTTAATAAGGCCGTGTGCAGAGAACACAGAACAGTTCTCGGTATATATATTGAGCTAGACGTCTATATTTCCTCTACAACCCGTATAACTATTGTTTCCAAATAAGTTTTACATCAATTAGACATAGAATTATCAATATACAAAGGTCCGCGCCGGGGTTTTTACGTCCCTGAAACCCTGAAAAGCTCAAGGTCAACTGTGACTCTAACAGGGGAAGGCCGTAACTAGAGGTTACTGACTTTTTTCGAAATGTCTAATCTTTTGCAAAAAAATTGGGCAAAATTTAGCAACAATTGGAGAAAATATGCAAAATTTTTGCAAAACTGAAGAAAATCGGCAACAATTGGTCAAAATTTTAGCAAAAATTAAAGAAATTAGGCAAAATTTTAGCAAAATGTGGTGGAGCAAAATTTGTGGTGGTCAAAAATGAAAATTTTAGAGTTCAGAGGTGGAGGGGTGGATGTTTTTAGAGATCGCGCATGGACAATGAAGGATCATCTCCTCTCTCGACTAGAAAAACACTGGGCGAGCCTAAATCTATATGAAATTTAAGGAGAATCAAGAAATACGAACAACCAAAATACAGATAACAAGCCCTGTTTTCTAAATCGTGTACAGAAGTTATTTCACACAAATATATTTCTACACACAACCACCTAAAAATAAGTTACACCATAATTAGATATACACAGTAACCAGACCAGTCATATAACGTGTGTTAATAATTAGTTCTCAAACTACAATCTTGAAGAATTCCTGGCCTCATAATCTAATTTTCGGCTGGACTATTATTATTATTATTATGGATTTATAATATGAAGTGTAAAAATTACAAAAAAATAACGTACGGTGCCATTATTAGCTTAATACAATAACATTATTATAGAAGTAGTAATGTCTGTGGTGAGACCTTGCACAGTAAATAACACTGAGTGTGCATAACTTAAAAGTACATATGACACTTCTTTGCACACTAATTTTAACCCGCATTGGATAACACAGGCGATTTCAGCTCTACACCGCTCAGTCTATGAGGCATCATGTACAGACCCTTATGTTTTGCGGGAAAGAGGTAGCTCGGACGCTGCCCCTCATTTTGTGAGGCGGGTAGGTAAGAATCTCAGTTTTGATAGAGGAAGGGTTTGATTGAACCGGCTACAGCTTTGCAACCGTCCCCCTACAAAAGAGGGATTCGAAGATACATGCTAACCCCACATGTTCAATGCCACTAAATAAGGGCTAGCAGAATGACCTCCCCACAAATAAGGAAGATAAGGCCGAAAATGTGTGTGTGATCAAAGACAGGTTTACAATACACTACACAGAAGTATCATACACTTCTCTTATCCGCTCTCGATAACACGAGGTAATAATCATGAATGCAACACAAACAGTGCAAAAACAGAGGCATATTCACAACTACGGATCTGTCTCTACCGCTAGAAGAGCATTGTCAATCTAAGTGATGGCGACATGGTTTAATGACAATTTTACTGTAATTTGGAGCGAAAAAATGCTGAAAAATCGAGATACTTCAATGTTTTTTGGTACAGTGATGTGCTAAATTTTGAGCTCAACCTTTCCCTAAATACAGTGCTCGCCACAATTAACCACTGCTCGCTCACAACTTGTTAGTGAGAGAATAATTTTTTAATTTATTTTTGTTCGCAACTGCTCATGTGTTCAAATATATCTTTACTGACTCCTTCCAATACCGCCACAATTGAAAACGACTACACACAACAAAAAACGTCAAAAACATCTGCAAAATTTGGAATTTCCTCAATTTTACATTTCCGCCGAGAACGGACATGTGGTCCCCACTTAAGCCTGTCTTACATTGGTTTGGCTAAGGAAAGACCATTATCACGAAACAGAGGTCATATATGTATTTTTCTTTCGTATACATCAAAAATTACGTATTTATTTATCAACTCGCAACCTAGCCCTACATATTATAAAATTAGCTGTATAGTCGTTTATGCCGCAAAATTACCCCAAATCATGACTATGATGATGATGGTTGTTGTGCCCGACACCGCCATTACTCGAGCGATGAATTATGCTCAGCGTTATTTCTTCGATGAAAAATATCAAAAAGAATCCCAAACACGCGATTAGCTCCGAAATCGGGTAATCCGAGCGAAAATCGAATGTCGCTTGAATACTATCCAAGTGTTCGCTAAAACAGCATTAGTTACGTATTATAGAAGCATATAACATTCCTATATATGTGTAACTACATGGATGCTCGCGTAGTGGGTTTGAAACCAAGCTAACGTGACTACACAATAAGGCTCTGAATTGAGCTATGTACCCGAGTAAACATTTCAGAATTTTGAATAATAATGACAGGAATCATTTTTCACTTTATTAAACAACAGTGATCACTGTCACGAAATTACAATTGGGCTGATCATCCTAGAAACCCTATGCACTCGGTCTAATACTTTTCGTACACCAAGAGTGAATAAGATAGGTGTATGACACTTCTCAGCAATCTTCTGTTTACCCATATAGGATAACACGGGCATTTTCCGCTTTATTCTTTCATTTCAGAAAGGTGTGATCCGTCATGCATATACCCGCAGTTTTTGTGGGCAGCTCGGGCCCATACCAGCCACAATATTTTTGGGGGTATGTCGAACCTCAGTTGTGAGGAAGTCACTTGATCCACCGCGGTTATGCGTACTGAAATCCTAGATAGAGCTTCTCAATCCCTCTTCTATGTTTCATAAAACCAGTTCATTAGTAGTATAGATTTACAGATATTGGGCTAGTGATTTCCAAAGACACAGCACACTATATTTCTTCAAAGGTAAAGAAACGAAAAAATTTTATACCTTATAAATCACAAATATAAAGGGCATGTTACAGAACACGGCCCAGCGCATAGTATATGAACGTAAACAATGCCAAATGTCTGTTTTACTCGCACTAATCTCGTTTGAAATCCAACTCTAGACAGATTTCAAATTTCTACACATTCACATTGAACAATTAAGTCTTATGACTAGTGATGCAACCTGATTAAGTTTTTCGGTCCGGACCGACTAAGTCAAACATATAATTTCAGCTAACAAACATGATTTTTTGTCAGGTTGCCTAATTGCCTAATTTGGCTTATTTTAGAGGTAGGTACATCATGTTTAAAGAAATGTCATCGTAACACATATAAAACATTTACACAGCAACCCCCACTACCAAACTTCGTTTGGGGAAAGAATTCATGAACTATCAATTTTGTCCGGAAAAAATTCACGGTCTGGATCGGTCCAGCGCTCTGAACCGACAAATTTTAAGGTCGGTCAGGACTGTTCTGCGGACATCCCTAGTTCTGATACCAAAGTTAAGCATTTTTACTCCGATAAATTATCCCGGATCGGTAGTAAGGTATGTTACACTCACCGTACTTCAGGCAATAGATGTAGAAAACACGTTGCAAGAAAAACACCGCCCGTAAAGCAGCTGAGCAGCGATAACACCAACGACGGCCAGCGAAATCCCGATGTGGGACTATCGTTGTCGTGGTCGAACCCGAAATGAGCATGAGCAGGATTAGCCCGTCGTCGAAGAACTTTCAACAGCTAAAATGTTATATATTTATTAATGCCGGTAAAATGTTTAAGAAGCAACCATATTCTGTAATTCACCATAAAACTCCGATTGTTGAAACTATATTTTAGAGCCTAACTAAATTGAGCACTCTTTCAAAAAACGACCGACTTAGCACGGCATTTTTCCGGGGCACTCGATTAATACCCACCCGTATTAAATTAGAAAAACTCAAAGTCGATCAGATTTCTACATCAGGCCAAAGTCCGTACGACATTTAATTCTATCCATCTTTATTAGACACAACTTATAGTATCTATCAAACAAAATGACATCTAAACTTCGGCCATCCATTCCAAGTTTTCCAAAATAACGAGTTAAAACACCCAGGATTCGATAGTACTGTTACAAAACGAATATATACTGGCATATCCACAAAAAAGCTGAGAGGGGTTAAGATTTTTGAACCGACTAAGATTTCGGCGGCTCCACCTAGGTCAAGCCGCAGAAGTAAGTTTTGGCTTCCCCAAGGCCAACCCCCAGATATTTTGAGGTGACATCAAACATGGTCGTCCTAATACAAACGGTTTTAACAAAAACTCAATACTACTCCGTGCATTTCAACTACTCAAAATTCTAACTCTATATACTCATTTCGACAAAATTCTAAATATAGTGAAGCGTGGCCTTAATTACAGACAAATTTTGAGTATGTAAATAATATAGACCAGAGAAGCTCGCTTGCGAGCCAGAATTCGAGTGGTGAGAACAATCACCCGAAGCCTGTTGTAGAAAGCACACACAAACAAAGCCTACACACAGTACGCAGGTGCAGCATTATATAAACCCTGAGTGATGAGTCATAGTTACGCCCGACTCTTTTGATAGCCAACGTCTGCAGTAGATAAAACATCATACAACGAGTACAAAAACAATGAACTAACAATTTAATAATTCAATAAAACTCTAAATTGACCATGAAAAGAACGTTAAAGAATTCAAACCGACACTTGAGAAAAATCTCATTTTTCATACTAAGAATGAAGCATAAGTGGGGAAAATATTTGCTACACAATATTTTTGACACTCGCAATGAGCTTGCTGGCCCAGAAAATCCCATATAAGACACTAAAAGCAACGAAAAACACTCATTTCGGTGCATTTCCCACGACTTTTCACCAAATATGAAATCTGGCGCCAACTATAAGCTTATAGACTCCAGATTGGGAAGTAGTTGAAAAACTTGTTATATATCATTGGAAATCCCTGGTAAAGCTACATGGAATAGGCCTATTAGTTTGCGGATACCGCGTTTACTTATTGAGAAAAGTCGCAAAAACTTTAGGGGGTGTCCGAAAAATGGGCCAAAATGACGTCATCTTGCCCCATAACTTTTCCCACGGGAAAAAATTCAAAAATCGGGCTCCGTCACTACACCTAAATCGACCATTGCGGTTCGAATGAGCTATCTTGCATCAAAATCCGGCCAATCCAGATCCAGGTGCGACAAACCCCCCTCCTGAGCCAAAATTGAAAATTCTCGTTCCTCTCTGCTCGCTTTCGCTCTCTCATTCCACTCGAATTCAACTACAAAAAGTAAATGCAGAAAAACGCGGCAAAATGCTGTTACAGGAGCCCCAGTTGACCTGGGAGGACACGGATTTTCCCCAGCTAATCTTTGGAAAATTCCTCCAGGAATTATTCTCAGGTGGCAGCAGATCTGAGACCGCCACCTTAAAGCGCCCAGGCAAAATTCCCTTCCTGTAGAAAGTCCAGCGGTACACATACAGTTACAAAAAGGGAAGCTAATATTTCGAGAACAGTTCACCAGAAATTATCAGTTATACAATAATTGCTATTCTCCAACAATTTGATTGTAATTTTATCTCTAAATATATATATGTATATTCATATAAACCCGAAATAGAGAATCGCCATAATTTTACGCCAACTTTACGGTTAGGCTTTACGCTAATGGTTAGGATGAATCACGTTGACTGCACACATACAAATATAGCATAGGTGTTCCATCGCCGTAGAGGGTTGGGGTTTGCAAATATCGAAATTAAAAAATAACTGTAGTACTCCAGCAAATACATCTCAATAGAGAATAGGTTGAAATCTAGCTTCTCCAAATCTGGTGGCCGTCATCCGCATTTTCGGCTCCCTCTCCCGGCCTGGGCGGCCCCTGATTCGACCCCATTATGAATTTTTAATTGAAATGCCTTTAGACTGATGAGCTCTCCCGGTCGGCGAAGGTTCGTAGGTAAACCAGCAAAGAATAGTAATTGGGTCATAAGTTCGCAAATTTTCTGCACACCTTTGACACAACAGGTGTTACATATGGCTATGGGTCCGACCTTTACAAAGGAAACTCCATCGATGGACAACTGTGAGGAAATCTTAACTTGATAAGCTGTTTACGATCGTTGACAGTAACTAGCGTGAGCGGCAAAAACAAAAGAATATAACACCACCATACACTCTGTTACAGCATGTTTGAGGGGTCTTCATGAACAGACACGACAGTCTTGTCAAAGTAGCTGAGAGCCCCAGTTTTGTGAGAGGTTTTATGAGACTCCCGTAGAGTTCGATTAAACCGATCACAGTTATCCAATCGATTGCCCCCTTAACCCTAACGGGGCGGCGTTGGAGGCGACATACCCTTGCACAAAACTGGGTGTTCTGTGCATGACGATATACCATTATAAATGAGAGCATATGATCAAAAACACCCATGTCATTAAACACGGGATAACATTAGAATGCAGAAATGTGTCACACCCTTCCCTTATCCACTCTTGCTGGTAATGTGACTTAATTATTAAACAAACAGCTACTGCAACGTATTAGGCACCAGGAACTTTTTGCATAATGTTTACTAAAGTTTATAAAATGCAATAAAATGTATACGAAGTATATCAAATAATTGTTATTAACGGTCCTTTGTTATTGATATAAACGTTTATATAATATTTTAGCAATTGGACTTTGAAAGTTTTCTCATAATTACCTGTTATAAAAGTAAATAAACGTGAAAGCTAATGCGTAAACAATGACCAGAATCATGTATAGAAAACAATGATAAAACATTATGAAGCATGGATTTAGAACTTAATTTACAAGAGTGAACCTCTTAATATACGTTTGAGTTAATGCTAAAGGTCAAAAACAGAGGCACATGAAGACATTTGAATACATTTCGACTCCTGTTGGACGATGTCAAGTGTACGATATGGTCAGGCAACCGCGTAATAATTAGCTGCCAGGGCACACGGGTAATGTCAAAGGGTAGCCCACATGTTTTTCATGTAAAAGCGCGTTAATAGATCTTCGTTATGTTTCATTGTAAAACAAATTACTATATAAACGTTAACAACTACTGTAGTACGTATAAACAACATTTTATAAAAGTTTGTGTTATATAATTAGCTGCTATTATACGATTACGTACATGCTTTTCTTAAAATTTTACACAATTTCCCTATAAAAGCTAACTAATAATATGCGTATCTTAGCACCTTTATTATAACAAGTTTAAGTATTAATAATTTATTTCTAATTATATATAATTATATTTTATTTATTTATAATAATATATTTGATATATTTATTTATAATTATATATATTTTATAATTTATTTTTTAAATGTTCATATAATCAATCACTGTTTAGTATATATATCGGCGTCATAAAATCGTTCTAATAAAATGCAGAAATTCCAACTGATATTATTA
>JASANE010005083.1:0-16338 GCA_030248225.1 Trileptium ribeirensis | reverse complement strand
AGATTACGTATTGCTCTGACTTTATAGTAAAATAATTATAGCCAGGCTCCATGTCAACAGAAATGTCTCTTTATAGCCTCCGTATCCAGTTTATTTTTTTATTTTTATTTCAACCAGTGTGTAAACCTTCTGATTTTATTTCCTTACTTTATTGTAAACATGTACTTCGGTATCTTTTTGTCATTTCTTTATCAATTACTTAGTATTTGAAACAATTATTCTCGTTTATAATTCATAAGTATTATAGATATGCGTCGAGGGTAAGGAATTATCCTCTATGAGTAAAACGCGTATCAAAAAATTTAAAAATACACAAAAAATTGGGAAAATTTGTCAAAAACTGGCATAAATTAGGGAAATTTGAGGAACATTTCAGCAAAAATTGCTTAGCGACTTTTGATTATGAGGCAGTTTACGAAACATATTTAATGATTTCCCAAAAGTAATTTCCTAAAAACACCGTGACCATAGTGATATCTTACTTCAGATCTAAACTTTTTATGAATGAGTATATTTACGATTTATCAATTTTTTATGTAATATATTTTCTAAACAGATACTTCCAGTAACAGGTTCCATTACTTAAAATAGGCTTTTATAATTTAGGAAGTCTCAGTGAGCGTCCAACGTATCGAGTGGTGATGAAGTGTGGCGGCGGAGGTGTATCAACAATTGGAAACAACGTATACGAAGAAGAACAAAACTTGTTAGCACAAATCAGCAAACAATTCAGTGTTAAAATTGATCGAGTAATTATAATTAGTGGTAAGTTGTAAGATGCTTGAAAAAAGCGGCTATAGCCTAAGTATTTGAACATTTTATGCACTAAATTAAACGGTTCTTGTAATTTATATTTGCATTTAACGCTTACATTTAAGTCATCTCCAGAAATAAATCAACAACTTTGTAGCGCGCTCAACTTATCTCGGTATAATTTTGCGGTTTTGTATATTCATTATTACCTAACAAGTCTTTAGGATTTGGGTGTTATAGTAATTTCCCACGTTATATAGTTAAATTAAAATATGAAGGAAGATATATATGTGTGCCCATCAAATATATGTTAACTAGATCAAAATGGCTTGAAGCTATTGGGATTGTCTACTTCCATAATTCCAGGAATTAAAGTAGGAATGAGGATATACAAGTGTGCCCTTCAAATATTTGAATGTTCAAAATGGCTCAAAGCTATTAGGGTTGTCTACCTCCATAATTCCAGAAATAGAAACAAAGATGCTAAATCAGTTTGCGCTGGAACGTATTTGACTACACAGATTTCGTTCGGCATATGATTCGGTTCACAAGGATCCTGTACTTAATCCAAACACGCGAAATCTATTTGGACAAAACTATAATTGTCATATAGCTATGCTATTAGTTTTTAAAAATAATAATCAGAAACTGCTGTACAAAGGATAGTAAATATTTAAGAAAGAATTAATTATGATATATGCTACTTGGATCCTTTAAATAGCTAAAAAACTTATTGGAATACTCATCTGACTAGGAGTACTTGGGTCATCTGGCTAAGCCATGCACTTGATCAAATACTCCAAAATAGTGCTGTGCGGAAGGTCTTATACCGCTACGGTTTGGAATATTATTACTTACCCGTCACGAGATGAATATTCAAATGTATTTCATAATGATACCGCAAAATGATGCCGAGAGAAGTTGAGCGCACTACAAAGTTATTGATTTCTTTGTGGGGGATAACTTTAAAATATACTTAACGCGTAAATTAATACAAGTAAATATTCTATTTCTATATTTCGTATACTTTCATCGAAGTTCAGCGTAATTTTTGTTCGTCCTAAGCATCAAACTTTCTAACGTCGAAACTGACGGAATATAATTTTTTTGTTTAGACTCAGAAATAATGCTCGTATTCAAGCCGAAACAAATTGCTAATTTTGACTTTGGCAAAGTTCGACAAGAAATCGATGAGTTGGTTAAGAAAAACGGTCTCAAATTGACGCTGGCAGATGGAACTCCATTGACAATTAGCTCGGTATCATATGATTTATCAAGTAAGTTTATGCGGAAAACATTATTTATACAGAAATAGTTTCTTAAAGTTCAATCCACAGTTTACTGCAGGGCTTGCCTATCTTTCATTTTCTGGAATGATGTCAAGTTCCCCATAAACATAGCAGGAAAACCTGACATGAGTACCTTCGGGCAAAAATATAAAACCTAACTGTGGCCCAGGTTAAACTTAGTCTTACACTTAGGCTTAAACTTAGGCATAGGCTCACACTTAGGTTTACACTTAAGCCTAAGGCTTATGGTTACGCTTAGCCAGAGATAAAAGCTATGCCATTGTTTGAAGGGAAAACGTGACATGATACCTAACTTCTTTTAAATAAAATAACCATAGAAGGCAAACCTTAGATTGGCAAATGTATGATTCTGTGATTTCAGTAGCAGTAAACATTATTGCATGCGCATGAAATATAAATAAGCTACTCCGTCTTAATAGTACAGCGATACACGAGTGTTTTTTCGTGAGCCAGAGACTGTGTTATTCTGCTACGAATGGTACATGTTATCGTTACTCTGCAAAATTGTATAATTGATGATTTGGACAAAATTAGAGGCAAGAGATTCACTGAAATTACTTTAAGTCAACGCTCAAATCGTTAACGTGGTTCGCTTGACAGTCTTTTGTTCCATAATGAGAAACCCCAAAACGTTTAGATGTCGTTAAGTTGGCTTGACGCCGATCAAAAGGGCAGGGCGTATCAACAAAACAGCATCTAGACAATCACGAGTTTCCTTGTAGGTGATAAACAATATTAACTCCCTAGTTAGGTTTAGGGATAAAAGCACTATGAGTCGTTTTCGTTTCGCTTTGAATATAAAAAAATTGGAGCTCAGAAATTTCATTAGCGCAGCAGGCTTCAGCGGTTGGATTTATGGAACACTCCGTTATGGCCGTAGTGGTTCTATGCAATGAAGCGTAAGCTTGTACTGCACAAACTCATGAATATTTGTACGACATAGCCGTGTGCGCATGCATGTCTCAAAGCGAGTAAGATATAGCAGCGTCCTTACATTACGTCATTTCTCGGCACTAGGTATTTAACTAGTAATTTAATTAAAGTGAAAATTTTTAAAAATTATTTTAAAGGAGAACTAGAGGAGAAAATGTGCAAATTAGACAACAATAGAGGGCACTTTTAAAATAGAGGACAATTAGAGGACTAGAAGACAAATACGAGGTGTAAAAAATATTGATACTGATTTTACGTAGATCGTTTTGCTTTTATAATTATAACAAAACTACAAATACGCAGTGCTGTTGCATGTCAATAATTGTAGTACTTGAGACAACGAAGAACCGGTTCAAGAAAGGTATGAAACTTATTAAAATCTAATTTTCGTATCGGTAGCGTTGATTTGTTAATCTCGTACAGAACAAGAACAGGTGGAGATCGATTTGTGTTTGTTACAGGACATTTGTGCCAGGCTTCTGCTTTCCTGCAGAACTAAATACCAAAAAGCACATGTTTTTCTCAAATATGAGGTGTTTAATTCTTACGGCAGATAGGAATAAAGAATGTTATAAGCACAGAGAATTGTTAGTCGTCGGATTGACAACTACAAGTAAAAATTGGAATTTAATTAATAAAATTTAAAAACCCGAAGCTAAATAAATAACAGAACAGTGTATCTATGCAATATACAGTTTTAATTAAAACATTAACAACATTAAAACATATTTATCAATGGAGATTTATGTAATTAGTTAGGTATGACGTTAATATAAATCTAAACGTATTATGTTCGATACCAATAATATATTATTTAGAAAGCAGTATTGGCATGGTTTATTTCGACTGCACGAAGATGCTGCAAACGAAAATTCATTGTTTAGGTGAAGCCAGATTTAAATTATGAGACTCACAAAAGTCAAGATCATCATAATGTATTAAAAAATTGTAACATGATTTCGATGCTTGGCCGAGTATTAATTTGAGACGATATTCATATTACGATAAGCAATACGGCAGAAATGGTTATTGCTAGCGAATTTTGGTAACATATGGAACATGAAGATAAACCTTTGCTTTTAACGATTGCTTCGGTATAAGAGATTGCAACAGATATTTGTTTATGTTCAATTTATCACGAAATCTATTAACGTTCAATTTGATCATTCTCGGCTTTTCTTTAGGCGATCAACGAATTGATGAAAGAATCTTTAATTTGAAACTATATTCATATTACCATAAAAATACCGCAGAAATGGTTGTTGCTAGCAAATTTTGATAACATTTTGAACATGAAGATAAACTTTTCGTTTTAGCGATTCCTTCGGTACAAATAATTGCAACAGTTATTTGCTTATGTTCAATTAAGCACGAAATCTATTATCGTTCATTTTGGTAGCTTTTCTTTGCTAGCATTTTCAACTTTTCTTTAGGCGATCAACGAATTGATGAAAGAATCCGCATCGGTGTCGGACGTAAAGCAGGAATCGACATTGATGCATTGAAAACGGAGACTGCACGAATTCTGCAAATTGAGCCCGAACAAGTTTATGATGTTACCGTGTCAGGTAGGGAGCACAGCGACCGACGAGCATAAATCTCGGTAGCACTGAAAACGAAACCTGTCCGAATTCTACTAATTGAGTTGAACAAATTTATGATGCTACTCTGTCACGTAGACTCACAGCGATGGTCAAACGTAGATATCGGTGGCATTGAAAACGGAAATGGTCCGAATTCTCCTAATGCAACCCGAACAGGTTTTATATTCTTCTATGGAGCCCACAGCGATGGTCAAACGTAGATATCGGTGGCATTGAAAACGGAAATGGTCCGAATTCTCCTAATGCAACCCGAACAAGTTTATGTTATTGTGTCAGGTAGAGCCCACAGCGAGCGTCAAACGTAGATATCGGTGGCATTGAAAACGGAAATGGTCCGAATTCTCCTAATGCAACCCGAACAAGTTTATGATGTTATTGTGTCAGGTAGAGCCCACAGCGAGCGTCAAACGTAGATATCGGTGGCATTGAAAACGGAAATGGTCCGAATTCTCCTAATGCAACCCGAACAAGTTTATGATGTTATTGTGTCAGGTAGAGCCCGGCAGGCGAGCTTCAAACATAGGATCTGATCGGTCGCATGGAGAACCGAAATGATCCAATTTCTCCCCTAATGAAGGACACAGACAAGTTTTTCTTTATGATGTTATTGTGTCAGGTAGCGCTCACAGCAAGCGTCGAACGTAGATCTATTGATGGCATTGAAAACGGAAATGGTTGCAATTCTCCTAATGCAACCCGAACAAGTTTATGATGTTATTGTGTCAGGTAGGG
Source organism: Trileptium ribeirensis (assembly GCA_030248225.1). Lineage (NCBI taxonomy): Eukaryota > Metazoa > Nematoda > Enoplea > Enoplida > Thoracostomopsidae > Trileptium > Trileptium ribeirensis. The sequence continues at coordinate 11,006 of JASANE010005083.1, read as the reverse complement.
CCCACAGCGAGCGTCAAACGTAGATATCGGTGGCATTGAAAACGGAAATGGTCCGAATTCTCCTAATGCAACCCGAACAAGTTTATGATGTTATTGTGTCAGGTAGAGCCCACAGCGAGCGTCAAACGTAGATATCGGTGGCATTGAAAACGGAAATGGTCCGAATTCTCCTAATGCAACCCGAACAAGTTTATGATGTTATTGTGTCAGGTAGGGCCCACAGCGAGCGTCAAACGTAGATATCGGTGGCATTGAAAACGGAAATGGTCCGAATTCTCCTAATGCAACCCGAACAAGTTTATGATGTTATTGTGTCAGGTAGGGCCCACAGCGAGCGTCAAACGTAGATATCGGTGGCATTGAAAACGGAAATGGTCCGAATTCTCCTAATGCAACCCGAACAAGTTTATGATGTTATTGTGTCAGGTAGAGCTCACAGCGAGCGTCAAACGTAGATGTCGGTGGCATTGAAAACGGAAATGGTCCGAATTCTCCTAATGCAACCCGAACAAATTTATGATGTTATTGTGTCAGGTAAGCCCACAGCGAGCGTCAAACGTAGATGTCGGTGGCATTGAAAACGGAAATGGTCCGAATTCTCCTAATGCAACCCGAACAAATTTATGATGTTATTGTGTCAGGTAAGCCCACAGCGAGCGTCAAACGTAGATGTCGGTAGCATTCAAAACGGAAATTGTCCGAATTCTACTAATTGCCTCAAACAAGTTTATGATGCTATTGTGTCAGGTAGGGCCCACAGCGAGCGTCAAACGTAGATATCGGTGGCATTGAAAACGGAAATGTTCGAATTCCCCTAATTAAACCTGAACAAGTTTGTGACGTTACTGTATCAGGTAGGACCAACTATCCCTGAGATAAAAGAATAAAAAGTATGATTGTGATCGAACAAAGCAGTTCTTACCCGAATGAAGTATAGAATCTTAGGACCATCAATGTGTACTATATCGACCACGACAACTATGCCAATTAGTCTTTTGAGGATAGTACGAGAACAGATGTGAAGAGTTATGACGAATAATGTGATCATGATTTAAGATGCAAGTCCCTGAATAACGCGGTTGTCGAACTGATGCAAGTCCCTGAATAACGCGGTTGTCGAACTGTAACGTCGGTTGCAAACCATAATGACGAGTAGTAGCTTTGCAGATTTGTATGTTTAGTAATCGACAGACTGAATTCGACTGGGTTAAAACCATTTGCAAAGCTGACCACACCAATGCGATCCAGCTCGAAATAATATTAGCTGTGGGAGGATGTCTTATGATTGCATGATCTGCTACGGCAGCATGCAATATTGTTTGTCGGATTGCGCTTGATTAGATGAGCAAATATTGAATGTTAGGGCACTCCACCGTCGTCTTGGCGTCATTTCTCCTGAAACAATAAGCAAAACAGCCTAATAAACATCGATTCTAGTACTCCATGAAGTCTGCTCCATGACATTCCAATAGCGGCAAGTTGTTCGGAAAAAATATCGTTTAAAACTAATTGTCGTATATCAAGTTTATGATGTTAACGTTACTATAGGCACGCGTGTTTTGAAACTAGCCATAAACATAATTTTAAACTTTTCGCTACGATATCTATGAGATGATATGTATATAGTTAGTGAACAGAGAAGGGAAGTTAAGCTTGTCTCAAGTTCAACACATAAATATATAGCGACAATCAAAGCATAGAATATTTGAGAAAAACGCTCCTACATAAAGTTTGAATTTTGTTGAATTTTTAGTATTTATAATTTTCTCTGCTACCGATGGTTGTTGAATAATATATGACTAATAAATTTAGTTTAATTATAACACGTATAAGTCATATTTTAAAATTACATTTAGTTTTGATAGTGATCAAATTGTAAGAACTAAAATTTTGAAATACTGTTGTGAACACTTTCAACATGGTTTAATTTTCATAAACGATTAGCAAATGCAATACAAAATCGTATTTAAATTGAAATTTTCATTGCGTGACAAAACAAGTATCCTAATAGCGGTCGCATTTTGATAAATAACCATTATTTCAGACGACTATACTGACATGACGATCACAACAACATCCAATCACGTTAATTGGGATTTCGAGATACCGGCAGAGCTACGATACGAAATATCGCGGCTGGTAGATACCAACAACTTGACCTTGATACTACCAAATGGAAAATCGATCCAGGTAGACGGTGTAGAGACAGTTAGTGTTGATACTAATTTGCCGGCTAATGGAAAGACAACATCACCTAGTGTGCTTCAGAAAAACTCAACCAAGGTGCCAGGTACTGAAATGTTTATGAGCTGCTTTCTTTGCATTTGAACTCGGGTTTTATATTGTTATATTATACTTTATTAGGGGTACGAGATTTGTTGCTAAGAAAGTGTTTCCGTCACATTTTGTGGATGTCAAATATAAGACAAAATTTATGAACTGGGATAAAAGATTGTACGACATAAAAACAATTTTCAGATTTAATAACAGATAAATTTTTGTTTCAGAATTTTAGTATTTTTATCAAATCATTCAACTTCACGATGTTTAAAACTGTGACAGTATTTTAAGGTTGGATTTAAAAATGTCCACAGCTGAATTTATAGAATTTTCAAACTACAGATAAGTAAGATCAGAATATTGAAGCTTCTTTTCTTGCAAGAACGAAATAAATAATATGCAGAAGAATTTACGACAATGCAATAAAATGCATCAGTTCGAAAATAGCAACTTTTGCTTTGGTACTGACTTGATTTATAATTTTCATAGTGCAGAAAACTATATAGAGCACATCTATGTGCATAAAATTAAGTCAATAAACCAAATTCACCTCATGATAAATTGCGCCAACGCCAACGTACCCAAATTTGGTACCGAAATGTCTTGCGTATTGCTGCTGCCACCTACAATCGGTGACTTATCGTATTTGATTCAAATTTATGCGCTATTAGGCTGCATTACAAAATCAGCTTTATCACAACATCACTCAAGCGAAGAATACAACATTGAAAGAAAACGTTGAAAATTTCATTATAATTTAGGATTTTATAATTTATAGTCTTGTATGTGGCTCCTGACCTCAAAGTAGTTGTATAGCTTACATGGCGTGGCGGACGTATAGTTCTGCTTTGCGCTTATAAATTCCACAAATTTTATGTGAAATCAAGTCAAAATCATTTTCCAAGCCAAAATCAAACCAATTGGTGACGTTGTCAGTTGCTGTATCGTCGCAATGAATCAATTTTCTTTATAATTCAACAATGAATATATAAACTGCTTATTTCTGATGGCGTAGCTATTGAAGTGATCATTGTCTTTTGTTTGAATTAGTTGTCTGAAAAAAGCAATGTTCTTAAACCCAACGGCATAGTACATGTCAGTGATACCACAAAAATATAATACATTTTTCATATATGCCACACAAAACTATACGTGAATAGTCAATGAGTAGTGATTGAGAATGTGAATGAGTCAATGTGTAGTATACTAGAATGAGACAACAGAAACATAACACATTTTTCATAGATGCCACACAAAAATATACATGAATGAGTACAACGAGTCAATGTGTAGTGATTGAGAATGTGAATGAGTCAATGTGTAGTATACATGAATGAGACAACCGTAACATAATATATTTTTCATAAATGTCACACAAAACTATACGTGAATGGGTACAACAAGTCAGTGTGTAGTGAATGAGAATGTGAATGAATCAATGTGTAGTATACATGAATGAGACAACAGAAACATAATATATTTTTCATAAATGTCACACAAAACTATACGTGAATGGGTACAACGAGTCAATGTGTAGTGAATGAGAATGTGAATGAGTCAATTTGTAGTATACATGAATTAGAGAACAGAAATATAATATATTTTTCTTAGATGTGACACAAAATATACGTGAATGGGTACAACGAGTCAATGTGTAGTGAATGAGAATGTGAATAAGTCAATGTGTAGTATACATGAATGAGACGACAGGAACAACACATTTTTCATAGGTAGTGATTGAGAATGTGAATTTGGTCAATCTATAGTATACATCAATGAGACAACAGAAACATAACTCATTTTTCGTAAATGCCACACAAAACTTTGCGTGAATGAGTACAACGAGTCAATGTGTAGTGATTGGGAATGTCAATGAGTCAATGTGTAATATACATAAATGAGACAACAGAAACATAATATATTTTTCATAGATGTGACACAAAACTACACGTGAATGCGTACAACGAGTCAATGTGTAGTGAATGAGAATGTAAATGAGGCAATGTGTAGTATACATGAATGAGACAACAGAAACATAATATATTTTTCATAAATGTCACACAAAACTATACGTGAATGGGTACAACGAGTCAATGTGTAGTGAATGAGAATGTGAATGAGTCAATGTGCAATATACATGAATGATACAACAGAAACATAATATATTTTTCATAGATGTGACACAAAACTATACGTGAATGGGTACAACGAGTCAATGTGTAGTGAATGAGAATGTGAATGAGTCAATGTGTAATATACATGAATGATACAACAGAAACATAACATATTTTTCATAGATGTCACATAAAACTATACGTGAATGGGTACAACGAGTCAATGTGTAGTGAATGAGAATGTGAATGAGTCAATGTGTAATATACATAAATGATACAACAGAAACATAATATATTTTTCATAGATGTGACACAAAACTATACGTGAATGGGTACAGCGAGTCAATGTGTAGTGAATGAGAATGTGAATGAGTCAATGTGTAATATACATGAATGATACAACAGAAACATAATATATTTTTCATAGATGTGACACAAAACTATACGTGAATGGGTACAGCGAGTCAATGTGTAGTGAATGAGAATGTGAATGAGTCAATGTGTAATATACATGAATGAGACAACAGAAACATAATATATTTTTCATAAATGTCACACAAAACTATACGTGCATGGGAAGAACGAGTCAATGTGTAGTGAATGAGAATGTGAATGAGTCAATGTGTAATATACATGAATGAGACAACAGAAACATAATATATTTTTCATAAATGTCACACAAAACTATACGTGAATGAGTACAACGAGTCAATGTGTAGCAATTGAGAATGTGAATGAGTCCATGTCTAGTATACATGAATGAGACGACAGGAACAACACATTTTTCATAGGTAGTGATTGAGAATGTGAATTTGGTCAATCTATAGTATACATCAATGAGACAACAGAAACATAACACATTTTTCATAGATGCCGCACAAAACTATACGTGAATGAGTACAACGAGTCAATGTGTAGCAATTGAGAATGTGAATGAGTCAATGTCTAGTATACATGAATGATACAACAGAAACATAATATATTTTTCATAGATGTGACACAAAAATATTTTCAACCGAAAGTTGTAGCGAGCTATGTTTGCTATATTGTATCCAATTTAATATTTTAGCTAATACGTTGGTTACTAATGCTTGGCTAGAACTAGAATCAGACACGTCAATTGAAAATACGCCTTATCAAAGATTGCTCATTTCAAAAGCTTTTGAGGACGTAGGGCTTGATGTTAAAAATTTCAACCGATTTACGATATTGCCAGGTATATTATTGGTTCAATAAATATGGTAGTTCTCCTATTGATGTATTAGTTATTTATTTGTGCCAATTTATCTATTCACAGTAACCGATCCCTTATCTTCAAAAGCGCACTGAAAAACTGTTCAGTTCAGTTAAGTTATCAAAGAACACATGCGTCGATGCATTTAGGCGCAATTTTGAACGCCACCTTACTTTTCTATTTCTTGATATGTGTTTCGTTGAAATTGCGTTTCTAAATTGCAATTGCAATTGCGAAATATGAGTTTACTAAATGTTAATTGCAAATCATTCATTTATTCAATTTTTCCGGCTGCTACCTCAATCTCGCAAATAGTGACTGCTGCAGAATACTTATGATGTTATTATGCCCCTAGTTCGAAATATATGCTTCAAACTAACATATAACAAATTACAACGGTTTCTGGCAACGACTATTGAGATACTACTAGCTAGCTTCCTATTGTGGTCCAACCGGCATACCATGGCCGTAATCAACTATCATGCATTTTCGGGACTGGGTAAGAGCAATCGACGAAATCTTGTTTCACAATGTACAATCCTTAAATGCGACAGTTCAAGACGCGTTGTTTTTCGTCGTCTCATCTGGCATACAACATTAGCATTTAGGAATATTATAGTGGTGTTTTGCGGTATTAATACACTTGCTTCGTACAACGGTTGCATACTTAGTTATTTGGTCAACGAAACAGGATACCTGACCTACATCGGTATGTGCAAGAAATGAAGCGCGTAGCTCGATGTAGAACAACGCGCCTAGCAATGCTTCTGGGTCGCATTATCGACTTAAGTGATAACAAAATCGCGCTATATTGCATGAGGGAACCATAGGGCATGAATATATTTTGTAGTGCATATGTGCAAATTGCGAAGTAGTTAATGTTTTTTCAAAATGTGTTACCCAAAATACACTGATATTATAAATGATAAACTCAGAATTAGTACTAAGAATTGGTACTGTCAAATTATTTCTTAAAAGAAATAATTCAGTGCACTTTACTGAGATTACGATTTCCAAAGTAAAAAATATTTTACGTCTACACCTATTAAATACTACAAAAAATAATTGTTATTTCGGCAGCTTTGTAGTCAGGGAGACAAGAAGTTTGAAAATGTGGTGGTCACAATTCCTCGTTTACCTATTGGCTTCGGCCTTATTCGTATTTTACGAATATGAGCCGAATTTTTCTTGTTCGTTATTTCCACACGTCGTTTTGTACCACTTTTCATGCTACTGATACTGTCAAATACTGTAAATACAGTCAAATACTGTTAAATTGATACTGTCAAATTAGTTTTGAAAAGAAATAATTCGGTGCAATTTATCGAGATTACAATTTCCAAAGTATAAAATATTCTACATCTACCCCTATTAAATACTACAAAAAATAATGTCAATTCTGCAGCTTTGTAGTCAGGGAGACAAGAAGTTTTGAAAACGTGGTGGTCACAGTTCCTCGTTTACCTATTGGCTTCGGCTTTAGTCGTATTCACAAATATGACCCGAATTTTTCTTGTTCGTTATTTCCTCACGTCGTTTTGTACCACTGTTCATGCGGTATCTATACAAAAAAATCGAACTGAGAAATAAACAAAGTCAAAAATTGAGAAATAACCATGTTTAAAGTTATGTTTGTTGTTAATGTATAAAAAATCTGGAGTTTATCACCAAACTTAAATAGTACTCGTTAGGCACAAGGTTGAGACTGTTATCAGAATTGATGATGTCTAACTTATATATCAAGTTTCGGTGATCCTACATCGCATTTTATATGAAAATGTAATGATTATAATAAATGACTTATATGTAATAGCATTTAATATATATAATAATTTGTTATGCTATTAAATTGTTTTTTTACATTTTGTAAAACATATTTTGTTTGTTTTAGGTAATCGTATAACATTTCGAATTACGGGGACTTTAGAACAGATCAACTTCATCAAAGATGTTATTAACTCGTTGATCAGCCAAAATGCACTTAAGTTTGAGACCACATCTGGATCTAAAGCGCACGTGGTTTCCCTCAAATCTCCAGATAAAGATCCATTTGATGCAGGTAATGTTTTCAACATTTCGTATAGGTTAGCTTGGTGGAGTTTGAGTGAAACATGAAGCATCAGTTATTGCTGAGTTAAACGTAAGATTTATCGTGCGAAATTGTTACTCAAATTTTTAGTAAACTCAAAAATATTTATTTTTAATGTATTTCACATTTATACCGAATATATGTTTTATTTTTTAGATTCTAGGATGCGTTAAGACAAATTGTAATTTGGATTTTATATGCAAGACAAATATTCTACGTCACTACGTTTTCAATCATGATTCAAGTGTTTACGTGCTTCAAATTACAAATAGTAGTAGCAGTTGTGAAGTATTTTATTTTGGTTTTTGCAAGACAAATATTCCACGTCACTACGTTTTCAATCATGATTCAGGTGTTTACGTGCTTCAAATTACAAATAGTAGTAGCAGTTGTGAAGTATTTTATTTTGGTTTTTGCAAGACAAATATTCCACGTCACTACGTTTTCAATCATGATTCAAGTGTTTACGTGCTTCAAATTACAAATAGTAGTAGCAGTTGTGAAGTATTTTATTTTGGTTTTTGCAAGACAAATATTCCACGTCACTACGTTTTCAATCATGATTCAAGTGTTTACGTGCTTCAAATTACAAATAGTAGTAGCAGTTGTGAAGTATTTTATTTTGGTTTTTGCAAGACAAATATTCCACGTTACTACGTTTTCAATCATGATTCAAGTGTTTACGTGCTTCAAATTACAAATAGTAGTAGCAGTTGTGAAGTATTTTATTTTGGTTTTTGCAAGACAAATATTCCACGTCACTACGTTTTCAATCATGATTCAAGTGTTTACGTGCTTCAAATTACAAATAGTAGTAGCAGTTGTGAAGTATTATATTTTGGTTTTTGCAAGACAAATATTCCACGTCACTACTTTTTCAATCATGATTCAAGTGTTTACGTCCTTCAAGTTACAAATAGTAGTAGCAGTTGTGAAGTATTTTATTTTGGTTTTTGCAAGACAAATATTCCACGTCACTACGTTTTCAATCATGATTCAAGTGTTTACGTGCTTCAAATTACAAATAGTAGTAGCAGTTGTGAAGTATTTTATTTTGGTTTTTGTAAGACAAATATTCCACGTCACTACGTTTTCAATCATGATTCAAGTGTTTACGTGCTTCAAATTACAAATGGAAGTAGCAGTTGTGAAGTATTATATTTTGGTTTCGCGGTGATTTACGCAAAAACATTTTCCAAAACAGGCATCTCCGTCTAGTAAAATGTAAAAAAGTACTATTGGTTTAAGAAGGGGTTTCAACTCATTTTCTAATATGAAAACATGCCTATCATTTCAAGCAATAATGTTGTCGGCACAGATTTCAACTGTCATGATTTGTTAAAGCTATTTTTCGGCAATTACCACTGGAAATCACTACAGCGAGTTCCTATTTATGAGATGTATTTGGTTCTTTTTTTTGTTATCAGATTATTGGCAGACATTATTCGAAATAGAACTAACGACGCTAATTCCTGAATTTGAAATTGATCGATGTGCTCTTAGCGATTTATCATTCTTTGTGTTCAGATAATAGACAGACAGTATTCGAAATGGATCTAACGACTCTAAGTAATTAATCGCCAATCGATCGAAGTGCGCTTAGGGATTATTTTTATTTTCAGATAATTGGCAGGCAGTACTCGAAATGGAACTAATGACGCTAATTAATGAATCCGCAATCGATCGAAGCGCACTTAGCGATGAGTTAGCCTCGTTCTTGAAGCTCCATATTGATCAAATAGTTGACTATCGCGCTTACGGTGAGCAAATAATTGTCATATAGGTGAAACGTTGACGACTTTATACTGAACTGTCAATTTTTTGAGGAACACATTTTTGGACACCAACATTCCATTTCGGGAAAACATATTTTGTGAGTGGTGTAGCGTTGGTGAGTAGTGTAACGTAGTAGATTACTGTAGCGTTGGTAGCAATAAATAACGGTTATGCGGCGTTCACGGTATAATGTCCCCGCTGTTTGGAACTTTTGTCCTCCTGTAGTCGCGACGCTACCGTATAGACAGTCAGGGTGTCACCCATATTGTAAATCAATTGCCTAGGGTGTACGACGCATTCCTAGCTACTACGTTTTTTCTTTACAGTGCAGTACATACCCTTAGCTATTTGCATCTAGGCCTTATGAACGTTGATGAAATAATGCCGCACACTTTCAATCAAACAGCAAGAAGACACAATGTCATTGACACTGTCGAGAAGTGGCAATACCCCTAACTAGCTACCTTTGAAAAAATTTATAAAAACATGGGGTGTCTAAGACACCCTGTTGTCGACAGTGTGCCTGACACTTCATGGCATACATAGATTCCAAACGTTGGGGGTATTAACGTGAATGCCACATTAGAAGTAGTTTGTTTGTGTTTCACATAGCAGACTTTGTTGTCTCGAGTAAAAACACCATAACGGTATTAGCGAAGCGTCAAGGCGCGAATACAGGAGAGCGGTGGGGCGACATGTGAAGGGAGAAGAAAGAAAGGCAGGCCAGGAGAAAAAACTGCCCCATCAGTTTTTTCTTAAACTTTTGTTACAGCGAATACCATAGTTAAAATTATTCGCGCAGTCTCAGGTCTTGTTGCGTGGGGACGTGCGGGGTCTGTTGCGCGCGGATCGAAATGAGGTGGGGCGGTCGAAAGCGGTAAAGTTTTCTTCCTGTGCATACAGAAAGCTCTCTTACACACATGCTGAATCCGCTACTACAAGCATTTGGGTTACTGAAGTGATTTGTACAGTCCTGTAAGCGGCTTCTTGATTGCTGTGTTTGAGTCGCTAAAACTGCCATATACATGTTGGCCAGAGGCTTTTTGGTAACGAAGTCTTGATATTCAGATCACACTGATAGCACGTAATAACATCATTTTGGTAAGCCAAATCATTTATGGATCGAAAGTTTCTTCAATGGGTTTTGACCGCAGACCATCCGTCGCCACAAAACTTTGTCCGACGACAGAAGTTTAGCAAAATATTGATTGTCATAATCCATAAATTTCTAAATTATCCTGTATCAATCTTACTAAAATTACAGACATACGCAGCCAAACCGCACATATGCGATCTGTCTGTAGCACATAAGTAGTATCAACATCTTACCAGCAATCTCACAACTTGTGAATAAGAGGCTTTTGGTCAAAAAATTTCTATTATAGCCTAGTTCAATTGTAAATGTTTTAGTTGCAATCTCACAACACATTTATACCAGCAATCTCACAACTTGTGAAAAGAGGCTTTTGGTCAAAAAATTTCTATTATAGCCTCGTTCAATTGTAAATGTTTT